>CM034313.1:51388076-51515853 GCA_019925795.1 Dendrobium chrysotoxum
TGACAAGTTCTAGAAGTGCTCTTTCTATCCACCCTCACCCTGCAAAGTCAGAATCAGAATATCTAATAATCTCAAAAGAGGTGCTGTGCCTAGGGTACCAGATTCCTAGGTTTGGGGTCCCTAAAGATATCGAAGAATTCTCTTAACAACAGTTGGGTGGGACTCTTTAGGATCAGCTTGAAACCTAGTACAAAGATAAACACTAAATAAAATATCAGGTCGGCTAGCAGTCAGGTACGCAGTGATCCAATTATTCCTCTATACTTCTTCTGATCAATAGATTTTCCACTTGAATCCTTATCTAACCTTAACAGAGGAGCTCATGGGAGTGTTGATTGGCTTGGCTTTATCCCTTTCATATTTCTTCAAAATATCCTTAGTACATTTAGATTGATTGAGAAAGGTTCCATCAGCATTTGCCTTATGCTAAACCCCAAAAAGTATGACAACTCTCCCATCATACTCATCTCAAACTCCTTACTCATTATTTTAGAAAACTCATCACATAAATATTTATCAGAAGATCTAAAAATTATATCATCAATATAGATCTGGACAATGAGTAAATCATCCCCTACTCTCCTTAGAAAAAGGGTGGTGTCTACGCTCCCTTACCAAACTCTCTTTCTAATAGGAATGTACTAAGCCTCTCATACTAAGCTCTAGGTGCCTGTTTTAATCCATATAAGGCCTTTTTTAATTTGTAAATATGATTTGGATATTAGGAACTCTCAAAACCTGGGAGTTGTTCTACAAAAATATCCTCTTTTATTACCCCATTTAAAAAGGCACTCTTGACATCCATTTGAAACAACTTAAATTCCTTATAACAGGTAAAGGCTAGTAGCACCCTAATGGCTTCCAATCTAGCTACAGGGCAAAGGTCTCCTCAAAATAAATCCCTTCAATCTGATTATACCCCTTAGCCACCAATCTTGCCTTATTCCTTATCACCACACCAGAATCATTCATCTTATTCTTAAAGACCCACTTGGTTCCCACTATACTTTGATTTTTAGTCTTTCTACTAGCTCCCAAACATCATTCCTTACAAATTAATTCAATTGCATAGCTAAGATTCAAAACTCATCAGAAAGGGCTTGATTGATGTTAGTGGGTTCAGTCATTGAGATAAAGGCAGAGTGGTTTACTTCCTTCCTAAGTCCATGCCTAGTCCTAACACCTTCAGAAGGGTCTCCTAAGATCAGTTCTTTAGGATGACTCAAAGAATATCTTCAATCTCTAGGCAAAGTGGTTTGAGGTTCTAACCTTTCCTCCAGATTTATATTTTAACCCCTTGGGTAATCTCCCCTACCTCTTCTTCTTCCTCAACTCTAGTCACCTTAGGATCAGTTTCATCAAACACCACATGAGTTGTCTCTTCCACCACCAAAGTCCTCTTATTAAAAACCCTAAAGGATTTCCCCATACTAGAAAAGCCTAGGAACACTCCTTCATCAGATTTGGGGTCAAACTTTCCTAAGGATGATTTCCCATTGTTCAGATTGAAAAACTTACAGGTTAAGACATGTAGGTGGGACAGGTTTGGAGTTCTACCCTTAATGATCTCATAAGGTGTATTGTTCATATTGGATCTAACATTCACCCGATTCAGCACATAACAGGCAGTGTTCATCGCTTCAGCCCAAAAGTATTTTAGAAGTGAATACTCAGCAAGCATGGCTCTAGCGGCTTCCACTAAGGTCATGTTCTTCCTTTCAGCTACCCCATTCTACTGAGGGGTCCTAGGAGCTAAAAAGTTATGACTAATCCCTTGCTTCTCACAGAAAGTTCCAAACTTCACATTTTTAAACTCTCCACCATGATCACTATGAATAGTTAAGATCTCATAACCCAACTTCCTCTGAATCCAAGTGGAGAAGGACTTAAACTCATCAAATGACTCAGATTTATATGATAGAAATTTAATCCAAGTGAACCTCGAGTAATCATCAACAATCACAAAACCATAGACTTTCCTCCCTAAGCTGGCAGTGCTAATGGGTCCAAATAGATCCATGTGAAAGACTTCCAAAGGTCTAGAGGTGCTAATGTCCTTAACAGAGTGAAAAGAGGACTGAACTTGCTTCCCTAATTGATAGGCATCACACAGGAGGTCCTTAGTGAACTTAAGCTTGGGGACACCTCTAACTAAGTCCTTTTGGGTGACTCTCCTAAGGGTTTTCATACTAGCATGACACAATCTCCTATGCCACAACCAAGACTCATCAGCAGCAGTTTTTAAGCAAATTGAAACATCAGCTTTAAAGCAACTTACATCCAATATGTAGACATTGTTGATCCTTTGTCCCTGAAAAATAATTTTATCATTTAAGCTTATAATGCAATAAGTGGGCAGGAATTTGATGTTGTATCCTTTGTCACAGAGCTTACTGATGCTCAGTAGGTTATGTTTCAATCCATCTACAAGTAAAATATTATCAGTCATAAAATTCTTTGAATCACCAATTATACCTGAACCTACCACCCTCCTGATGGTGTTATCTCCAAGTGTAACCTTGCCTCCAGCCCTTGCTTCTAGTGAAATGAACTGATTTGCATCTCCAGTCATGTGTCTTGAACTTCCGCTGTCCAGGTACCATATGCTCTCACGAGGTCTTGTGTGAGAGAACACCTACAAAATCATCAAACGTCATATTTAGAAACCCAAACAGATTTGGGTTCCTTCTTATGAAAAGAAGAATGCAATGCATGTGTGCTATCCTGTAGAACAGGCAATTTGTGTATCCACACCTAATGTGTACTATGGTGAATAGTATAGGTGTGAGAGATGTGTCCTAACATGCCACAAGAAAAATATCTAACACTAGGAAAAGGGTTAACTAATCTACATGGGTGATAGTGCCTCTTCCTAGGTTTGAATGAAACATGCTTTGATAATTTTGAAACAGATTCTTCAAAAGGTGGAGGTGCATAAAATTGTGCAAAAGTAGGAGGTGTTTCATTTTTCTCAAAAGCACTGATTTTAACTTTTAGAAATTCATTTTCTTTCTTCAAACTTGTAATTTTAAATTTTAATGCTCCATTACTACTCTCCTCTTCACATGCCATATTGTCTAATTCGTTAAAAGATATTTCTAAATCAACATGCGAGGTTTTCAATGAATCATGCTCAGTAATCAGATCAGAATACTTTTTGTTCAGTTCATCAAATTTATCATGTAAAGATATATTATTATTGTCAAGTGTGGAATGATTTTTAACTACAGAATCATGCTATTTTTGTAAATTCAAAAATTTTAGTTTCAGGCTAGCATGAGTTTTCTTAAGCTTCCTATACGATGCATGAACTCTTTCAGACACTTCAAATAATTGCTTATAAGTAAACTCACATACCTCTTCTTGATCAGACTGTTCAGGATTATCATTAGACATCAGACACAAATTTATAGTCTCCTCCTCAGCTTCAGTCCCGAGGAGTCAGATGAAGAATCTGCCTAGAACACCTTCTGAATTCACTTCTTATCCTTCCTAAACTTGTGTTTCTCCTCACCCTTCTCCTTGCTTGGGTGAGCTTTAAGTGTAGGACAATCAGCCTTAATGTGTCCAGGTTTCCTGCATTCAAAACAAACAGTGTCAGATGAGCCTTTAAAATTCTTGTTGGACTTAACCTTGTTCCACTTCTAAAAGTTCTTGTGTTTCTTCCTTAGAAGGCTTTTGAATTACCTAGTGATTAAGGCAACGTCATCGCTATCAGACCCAGAAGTACTAGTATCACTATCGTTGGCCTTCAGTGCCACTGTTTTCTCCTTCTTCTTTTCACCTGCATCAAGCTATCTTTGGTTCACCCCTTACTCATAAGCAATGAGTGATCTAAATAAGCTATCAATAGAGTAAGTATTTAAATCTTTAGATTCAGTGATTGCAGTTATCTTAGCATCATATGAAGAAGGCAAACATCTAAGAATTTTGTTCACTCTTTCGTAGTTTGTAAGTTCTCTTCCTAAGGCATGTAAAGAAGTGGCAATTTGAGTGAACCTCGTATATATTTCAAAAATAGATTCAGTAGGTATCATGCAAAATAGTTCATAGTCATGAAGTAATATATTTAACCTAGACTGTTTGACTTCAGTTGTACCATCATAAGTGATGCACAATCTATCCCAAATTTCTTTGCCAGTTGTACACGTAAAAACACGTATGTAATCCTCAGATTTTAAGGCACATAAAAAATAGTTCAAACATTTGGCATTCAGTTGGGCTAAGTCACGATCATCAAAAGTCCAATCAGTAAAAGGCAGTTCAGTTTTAACATTGTTAATCATTCTAAAAGGTGGCTCATAGCCATCCTTAACAAGCATCCACATGCGATAATCAATTGATTAAAGAAAAGTAGACATGCAAGTTTTCCAAAAATTAAAAGGTATGTTATCAAACAATGGTGGTCGTGTAATTAATAACCTTCAGCAGTATTACGATTATCAAAGTTAGCCATGGATCAAATTCAAAAGTTTTTAAACTTAAATTTTTTAATCCCGCTCTGATACAACTTGAAAGTTTAATAGAGATGTTAAGCCCTGATGAACTAGTCCCGAGGCTAACCAAGAGGGGGGGTGAATTAGTTATTTAAAAATTCGTAAGTAACAGGAAAAATCTCTTCGATGATCTGCAGTGGAAACAAGTAAAGACATAAATGAAAAAGATCAACCACAGATTTCACCCAAGCAGATAATAACAGAAAACTAAAGAGCAAAAAATAATCAGAAAGAACAAACCAGATTTTATAGTGGTTCGATCAACTTGACCTACGTCCACTCCCTGGAGCCTCTCCTCCGGGTATTGCACTAACACAAAAGCAAGGCGGAGAAGTCTGTACAAAACTCCTTTCCACCAACCCGGTGAGGCAGAGAACATGAACTCCTTTTGCTTCCTCCTGAAGCGGGTAGAGAACCTGGACTCCTTTTGCTTCCTCCTGAAGCAGGCAGAGAACCTGAACTCCTTTCACTTCTTCCTGAAGCGGGCAGAGAACCTGGACTCCTTTCACTTCCTCCTGAAATAGGTAGAGAACCTGAACTCCTTTCGCTTCCTTCTGAAGCGGGCAGAAAACCCAGAACTTCTTACGAACGATCCTCCCACAGAAAAACATCGACAAGATGAGAGACGACGAACGGAGAGAAGATGACTCTGATCCTTGCTTGGAGCAACCTTTGTGAATCCCTCTCAAACTCCCCCTCACAAGATCCTCTTTCTCTCTTCAAAACTCTCTCTCTCTCAAGATTTCTCAGGAAAGGAAAGTGGCAAAAGATTTTTCTTGTTGGAAGAAAAAGATCTTTTATAGGAGGGCTCAAAATTTGCCCTAAATCTCAACTAGTTGGCCTATATCATCCAGATGATTGATAGATCATCCTGTACGATTAGTTCAAAATCACTTGTTTCAGCCTGGACGATCTGGTTCTTCTGGACGATCAGTAGAAAAAGTTAATCAGATCATCCCGTACGATTCTGCGATCATCCGAGACGATTAGTGTAAATTCAGAAATTTTGTCCAGAAGACCGCTCTGGTAGTCCAGAGGAACTTGTGCTGGACGATCCAAAAATGACTTGATCATCCAGGACAATAAGTATATCGTCATGTATGATTAGTTCAAAAAGTGCCAAAATTATCCTGAGCACCGCTCTGGACGTACAGGTGAAACACACTGGATGATCATGATCGTCCCGGACGATCTTGCAGTCATCCTGAATGATATGATCGTATCAACTAAATATTAATTATTTTCCTTAATCACCAGACTAATTTAGGCATGATTGTACTGGATCGTCCAGGACGATACATATATCATCCGGGACGATCAGATCAAATCTCTAAAAATAAAACTTACCTAACTTGATCTGGCGGCTGAGAATTTTTGATTTGAGCTTATCGTCCCGTACGATGAATGGATCGTCCAGGACGATAGGCTTAATCATATAGATTTAACATGGTCACCCTAATTAGGGTTTCTATTTTCACTTGATCGTCCAAGATGATGTGAATATCATCCAGGATGATCTAAAAAAAAATTGAACAGAAACTATAATCCACTCAAGCTCTCCCCCTGAGTGTGTGTATGTAAGGTTACTTAGCTAGGGGATCAGTTACATTATATTTGACTCAAGAAAAGGAAAATATTACATTTAGATACACTTGGACCCGATCTTGAGTTGGCTTGAGTTACTTTTGATCTTTTGTACCTGAAATAGTTTAGCCAAGCAAAACAGAATACAAACATTGTTGCAAATCTGGTTTTAATGATGACAAACATGTTTCCAGTGTGTTTTGCTTGGCTAATCCGTTTCAGGCACAAAAGATCACGAGCCACTCAAGCCAACTCAAGATCGGGTCCAAGTGTGTCCAATGTACTGATTTTCTTTTTCTTGAGTCAATTATAATGTAACTGATCCCCCAGCTAAGTAACCTTGCACACACACACTCAGGGGGAGAGCTTGAGTGAATTAGAGTTTCTGTTCATTTTTTGTTCAGATCGTCCTGGATGATATTCACATCGTCCTGAACTATCTGGTAAAAACAGAAACACTAATTAGGGCGACTAAGTTAAGAGGGTCTGATTAAGCATATCGTCCTGGACGATCTTTGGATCGTATGGGACGATATGCTCAAATAAGAAATTCTCAGCCACCAGATCAAGTTAGGCATGTTTTTATTTTAAGTTATTTGGTATGATCGTCCCGGACGATACGTGTATCGTCCTGGACGATTCAGTACAATCATGCCTAATTTAATCTGGTAATTAAGGAAAGCAATTTATTTTTGATTGATACGATCATAGCGTCCTTGACGATCGCAGGATCGTCCCGTACGATCATGATCGTCTAGTGCATTTCAGCTGTACGACCCGAACTGTGTATAGGATGCTTTGGGCACTTTTTGAACTAATCGTACAGGACGATACCCATATCATCCTGGACGATCAAGACATTTTTTGGCCATCCAGCACAAGTTTCTCTGGACGACCCAAACTGTCTTCTGGACAAAATTCCTCGATTTGCACTAATCATCTCGGACGATCGCAGGATCGTACGGGACGATATGAACAATTTTTTTTACTGATCATCCAGAAGAGCCAGATCGTCCAGGCTGATGCAGCTGATTTTGAACTGATCATACAGGACAATCTATCGATCGTCCTGGATGATTCTTGCCAACAAGTTGAGATTTAGGGCAAATTTTAAGCCCTCCTATAAAAGAACATCTTCTTGGAACAAGAAAAATCTTTTGCCACTTTCCTTTCCAGAGAAACCCTAGAGAGAGAGTTTGGGAGAGAGAGAAAGGATCGTGTGAGGGGGAGTTAGTGAGGGATTCACTAAGGTTGCTCCAAGCACGGATCAGAGTCATCTTCTCCGCTCGTCGTCTTTCGTCTAGTTGGTGTTCGTTGTGGGAGGATCGTCGGCAAGAAGATCCCGGGGTTCTCTGCCCGCTTCAGGTGGAAGCAAAAGGAGTTTGAAGGTTCTCTGCCTGCTTCAGGAGGAAGCAAAAGGACGTTGGGTTCTCTGCCTCACCGTGTGGTTGAAATGAGGTTTTTGTACAGGCTTCTCTGCCTTGATGTGGGAGCAAAAGGAGAGTCACTTTCTGTTTAGTGTAATACCCAGAGGGGAGGCTCCGGGGAGTGGACGTAGGTCAAGTTGACCGAACCACTATAAAATTTGGTTTGCTTTTTTGATTCTATTTTGCACTTTACTTTTCTGATATTAACTGCTTGGGTGAATATCTGTGATTGATCTTTTCGTTCTTGTTTACTTATTTCCGCTGCTAAGTATCGAAAAGATTTTCATTGTTGTCGTGAAATTTTTAAATAACTAATTCACCCCCCCCCCCTCTTGGTTACCCTTGGGACTAGTTCACTAGGGCTTAACATCCCTATCGAACTTTCAAACATGTTTGTCATCATCAAAACTATACTTTTTGAAACCAGATTTATAACAGGAGGAATGTCTTTGGGTATGGATTGTTGATGATTATTTGAGGTTCAGCTGGGTTAGATTACTGTCTCATAAAATGGAATCATTCGAGGAGTTTAGATCTTTTTCCACTTAAATTCAGAAGGAAGCTAGGTTGTGAGGATTGTGACTATTCATAGTGATCATGGGGGAGAGTTTAAAATGAGAAGTTTGAAATCTACTATAAGGAGCAAGGGATAGATCATAATTTTTTAGCTCCTATGACCCTCAGCAGCAGGACGGGGGTAGCTAAAAAGGAAGAACAAAACCCTGGTAGAAGAGCGCTGAGCCATGTTAGCTGAGTACTCACTTTATAAATCTTATAGGTAGAAGAGTGAATACATCCTGTTAATTCTGAAAGGGTAAATCTTAGATCTAAGCTGAATAAATAACATCTGAAATTCTTAAGGGTAGGATTATATTAATAGCAGACCTGATATTATATTTAGTGTTTATCTCTGTTTTAGATTTAAACTGATCCAAAGGAGTCCCACCTGACTGCTGTTAAGAGAATTCTTAGATATCTCTTAGGAACCCAAAACTTAGGAATCTTAGGCACAGCACCTCATTGACCTCATTTTTATATGAGGTCACTAGGGACCCCATCTAGACTCCAGATCAATCCTGACCCCAGATAATATAACCCCTAGACTAATCTAGACTCTAGGATCATCCTAAAAACCAAGTCCCTAGTATCTACTCTAGACCCTAAATTCTACCAGACTCCAGACTTTAGGATCAATTTAGACCCTAAATCAAATCTAGACCCTAGGAATTATCTAAACCAAGGATTCTTCTAGATCAATCTAATCGCCAGACCTATCTAGAACCTTAGAATCTATTCTAGATACTATGATCCATTTAAATTCTAGACTTGTGATCTACTGAGGTCCTAGATCCTTTCTAGATTCTAAACCCTAGGAATCCTCCTAAGAATCCATATCATAAGATCTACTCTAGATCCTAGGATCCTTTATAGACTCTAAACCTTTGATTTATCTAGATCCTAGGTTCATTCTAGAATCCAAAACCTAGGATATCTAGACTCCAGGATTTCTATAGATTTCAAATCCTAGGATCTACTCATGTCTTAGATCTACCCATACTCTAGATAAATCCATATTCAAATCAAATCCAAACTTCAAATCAATCTTAAACTCCAGCCAATTCAGATCTTAACTCAATTCAAACTTTAATCAAATCCAAGTTTTAAATCTATTCAGACTTCAAGCTTTTCTTGATCCCAATTGCAGTTTCAACCTTGATCTTGCCATTAATCTAGCTCTAACCCTATCTAATCATTTTATGATCACCCAAATGATCCTAAATGACTTAGATAATTTAATCTTAAGCATTCAAATCCAAAGTCCAATTCAAATCCAGATTTTTTAGATTCAAACTCAAGGCTTAAAGTCCTAGACCTGAAAGCCTTTTCCAGTAAATTTTCAAATATTCCAAAACCCAATCAAATGACCTCTGATTTAGAGTCTGTCAGTTACATACTGATGTGACATATCTCTAGAGAAAACTCTCCTAATTTGAGTTCATTTTGAGGTCTCTAACTCTAGAAATTGATTGAAATCCAAAGGCTATAAAACCGTCAAATATTTACAGCCTATGCCACTGAACCTTTACACCCAGTGGATCCTGACCTTGGAGTTTTCTCCAAAGCCTCCAATCATTTCCATACCCTTAATATTGTCTCATTTAACAATAAACTACATTTTGTTGGACCATTTTAACCTTCAATTGACTAGAGTCCAAAATGACCAAAATGCCCCTATGGGGTGTGAATAGTCACTTTGGACCAAATAAACTCTAAATCAAATGCAACCACCTCCAGCAAGTTTTAAATATCAAATCAAATATATTGGACCCAAACCCAAAGCTTGGGTCAACCTGGTTGACCAAGTCAACCTAGGTTGACCAAATATGCCTATTAAGTGCTCAAACAGGTCATTTTGACCAAATGACCTCCCCAGACTTTGAGACGACCACCAGTAGACTCAGAATATTCATTTTGAACAGATTGAACCCAGTCCCTAACCCTGGGTCAACTTGGAAGACCAAGTCAACCTAGTTGACCCATAAGGCCCATTAAGGGCCTCACTAGGTCATTTGACCTAGATGACCATTTTAATCCTCCAAATTACCTCCACTAGACTTCAAACATCCTTTTAAATTCATTGAACCCAAACTTAGGTCTTAGGTCAACCTGGTTGACCAAGTCAACCCAGTTTGACCTAATACCCGTTTAAGGGTCTAAATGGGTTATCTTAACCTATTTAACTATTTTAAACCCCATCAAGTCCTCAATACTATTCAAATCACAGCCTAAATATTTTCTAATAATGGGCCAATCAAACTCAAGTCAAGTTGACCAAGTCAACTTAGTAAATTTGGTCAAAACATCATTTTATTTTTTATTCTTATTCAATTTTAAATCTATAAATCTTAACCCTTTTCACCCATTTAATCAATTCTTAAACATTTTCTTAAGTCCACATCACTAGCTCCATTGACTAGTTGACTGGTCAACCAGTCAACAAAGTCTCCAAGAGCTTTCAAATGGTTAAATCCCACTTAACATTGATCTCTTTACTTAGGCTTGGAGTTTAATGCTTCCAAGCAGCTCCCAAGCTCCCTCCCATGCCACCTCAGCTGCCATGTGGCATGGGGACTAGTCAAATGGTCAAATCAAGCCTTTAGGGCAGTCAAAGTTGGTCAAATGAGTTTTTAAATCTAATATATTATTCCTTAATCCATTTTCAGCAACTCCAGAAGGCTCTATAACATTCCTAGACTATTCCTAACCCCTTGATCAAGATTAAACAGCCTTGGTGATTTCTAAAGCTCATATAGGAAAAAGGCACTTTTCACATGGCATGTCCTTTTGTCCTCTTGATTCCCTACTCCTAACAACTTCCTGGATAGTGTTGGACATCTAGGAGACTCTGGAATCAATCGCAGCCATTCAATAGGCCTAGGGTTATTTGAATAGGGTAAAAATCCCCATTTTTAGTCACATTCTCCATAAAGCCTTCTCTCTCTTGCTCAAGCTCTCCCAGACCCAACCTTCAATTCTTCTGAGCTCCAGGCTTCCCCCACTTCAAACACAAACCAAATCTAACGTCAAAACCTCACCGACGATCAAGTTTTCAGTGAACTCAAGCTAACTCGTCCAATCAACCATTCCCCTCGATCCAGACGTTATCAGCTTGAGTGGTCTTCTACAAATCTAAGCATGGACATACTACAAATTCAGAGAACCCAAAATCAACCAAATCGAATGGTTAATTTGCTCAAAAACCTTAGCCCTAAGTCACTTAGCTTAGAGTAAAATAGCATTTATTTAAGCTCATTTTAAGTCGAACCCAAACCCTCCACACAATTTCTGTTCACCTAGTCTCTCTAGGTTTACATTTCGTTATATTTGGTTAATTGGATCGCACAAATAAGCCCAAAAACCCATACTAGGGTTTGGTTCGTGCAGGCCATAACTATGCAAAATCTAGGTCATTGATCTTTGGATCAATGGCGCAAATCTTGCTGTTTCACGGTTATGTCCAACCACGCAGATTGATTTGTTACAGAGATCTCGATTCGGCGAGATCACAACCGTTCATCTGTAACACGCAAGATCGAAATGGTCGGAAGCACGGACTGACGTGGATAAGTCACCACAGACTTGACCTGCACCGTAATTTCAATCATTTACAATGATTGTGCGACAACGCAATCATTGCAAATGATTGTCACGATGCCGCTGTAATTGATCCAGCCAATAGGAGCACGCAGCATGGCCTACCGCCACCGCGTGGTTTGGATCTCTCAATCAGCCGTGCCATGTGTCCTCCGCCGGCGCCAGTGCTGCCAAGGATATAAATTGATTTAAAATTTTAATTTAAATCAATTAAATCTAATTTTCTTTGGAAAAATACATAAAATTAAATTAAAAAAGTAATTAATTAATATCTTATATTAGTATTTCAGAAAAATTAATATTTTAATTAAAATATTACTATTAATTTAAATTCTTAAATATATTTTTAAAATTATTTAAATGTTAATTACTAATTATTTTAAATCAATATCTAATAATTAAATATTATTTTTTTTAATATTAAATATTAAATGTTAAATATTAATATCAATATCAATTATTAATTGTTTAAAATGTTTTATTTAAATTATAAGATAAATTTCAAATATTATAAAATTAAAAGTTAAATTTGAATACTTAATATTAATTAAACAATTTAAGTTATTTAAATAATTAAATAATTGATTAATATTTGATTAATTAAACATAAAATTATGTTTTAAAATTAAAATTTATTACAAAATATTTAATAATTAAAGAATTATTTTAAATATTATCATTCTTTTTGAAAGTTAATTAATTTTAAAAAATATTTTATATTTAAATATTTTAAATAATATTTTATTAATGCTAATTAAATATTTTTTAATTTTAATGATTTAATTAATAAAAAAATTTTATTATTTTAAGTAGTTTAAAATTTTAGAATTATTTCGATTATTAATTAATTTTAAATTAATTTAAATGCCTTAATTAGCTTTAAAACTTTAAAAATTTAAAAGAATTCTTCAAATCAAACAAATTAATATAATATCTCAAAATTTTTAAAAAATTAAATACTTTAATTTAAATTAATTTCAGGGTTTAAAATTTTAATTTATTTTGATTAATATTAATTATTTAATTATCTTAATATTTAATTATTACATAATTAAGTATTAAGCTAATTATTTTCAAATTAAGTATTTAATTTTAAATTATATTAAAAATCAAAGGGTCTCTCATATCAAACTCATTTTAGTATATTTTAATTATTCTAACTTTAAAACTTATATATATATATATATATATATATATATATATACTATATATATATATATAGGTTTGTATGTATTATTTATATTTTTTGAAACTATTTAAAATTATTTATATATTTAAATCTTTAGCTTGAAAGATCCATTTGGAAATTTTAAACATAGATTGAGTACAATTGAATAGAAATTATGTGGGAGGGTTAATGAATGGTTATATTTTAATCATTCACTAATCAAATTTTTTATTACAATTAATTAAGTATTAATTATTGCATGTTTAGGGTGCACACACCACTTAGTTTAGGGCTCTCCTAAATCTAGGAATTAATTGTTATTATGTGTACATATCATTCATATATGTCAAGGATTAGAAACTTTGATTCAAACCCATTAAACTTAGTGTCATTAAGGACAATAATTAAGGATATAAGTCTAGAAAACTTAAAAAATTTCAATAATTAGATACACCTCTTTTTTACTTGAAACTCAAACCACTTGAACTTAGTGACACTCTCGGCCTATAGAAATTTCTTTACTGAATTTTGAAATCATTAAGTCCCTTAATTAACCTAATCAACAATAAATATTAATTAAACTTTAATTAAGCCATAAAACCTTCTAGAAAATATAATAAATCAAATTTAAATCTAAAAATAATAAATAATATCTCCAATTAACCAAAATTCAACTCTTAATCAATAAAAATGAAATCCCCTTGATTGCACTTTAAAATCAAGTTTAATTTAATTTTAATTAAAATCTAATATTTAAGTAAATTAATTAATTAAAAATAATTAAAAATTTCAAAAAATCTCTCAAATACTTGATAATCACTCCTTAGATCAATCCTGATCTTTGGAGGTAATTTCAAAAGTTTGGATGTCATTTGGATTCAAATCATCAAAAGCCTTCTAATTAAACAAATTAAATAATTTAATAAATACCTCAAAACTCCAAAAATTCATAACTAATTCAAATGAACTCCAAATTGAGTAAACTCAAAGGCATTCAACTCACATTAAGGTCTAATATTTATCAAAAATATCAAATTTCCAGAAATCATTAAAATTTAAAAAAGTAAACTTTTGGTCAAACTTAGTTCAAAATCAAGTCAAACTTCAAACCTTCATAATTTTTTTTATTCCAACCTTCATAATAAATATAGAGAAATCCAAATTCAACCATGTTTACAGTCTAACTGATCATTTTAAGATCTAGTATTTTAATAAATATTAACATTCAAGAAATCACTTTTAATCAAAAAGTGAACTTTTGACCCCTTAATTAAATGATTAAAATAATCCAAAAATTCCTAAAATTAAATAAATCATTTAAAATTCTAGAAAATCTTAATTCAACATTAAAACTAGCAAACCGATCAATTTGAATAAAATATATAAAGTCTTAAACCCTTAATCAATTAAAATATTTAATTATATGATTATCACTCAGTAACCCAGGCCTACAAGGCTATTAACTTAGCCGAAGTAAGGTGAAATAAACTTCATGGCCTCGGTGTGAAACAAAGGTGGTAATCAATAATCCTTTAAAATATATGTTAAAATCAATCTTAAGCCGTTAATACTTAAACTCAAACTTAAATCTCTTAAGCCTTTCAACCAACTAGAACATCAAATAACTTCAATCAATTATCCTATTTAAGACATATCAAACCCACACAACCTACCTCACACACTTTAGATGGTTTGCTAGAACAACCAACTCTAGTCTTAGGCTAGGCCGGTGTTTACTTTTCCATTGTGTGCTTAGTTTTCGAGCTTTTACTGCATATTATTTGCTAGTAATATAAATTACTATGATTATTTATTTATTTACTGCACTCTGTGATTTGATTGATTGTGCATTAGATATATCCCTAGGTTAGGGATGATTTGTACTAATTCAATCTTATACATGTGGCCATGCTCGCACAGGGCAATTAAATTAAAAGGGGCAAAATAAATAAAGCTTTAAAAATTAATGATGTCTTCTGTAGGTGCTTCAGAATTTACTAAGACCCCCCTTTAAAATTAAAAGAGCATGGCCAAGTGTGGCTGGTTTGAGCATTTTAAATTTTAAAATATTAACTTCGTGGGATATCTAATTAATTATTGATTATTAAGATAACCTGCAGGATCGAGTCTAGATTTTTCTTTTAAATTCAAATGTAATTTGATTTGAGTTGTAAAATGCTAAGTGCTTAGAGAATGGGATGCTTAAACATCCAATTTAGAATCCAAAGAGGAAGGGACATCTCTTAGGGGAGAGTTCCTCTCTATTTGGAGATCCAAATTATGATGACTTTCAAAGTATCCAAAGAGAAAAGATTACATCCCTATTTAGGGGGAGTTTCTTTTCATTTGGATATCTAGACCCGATGATCCAAGGAGTTCTAAAAAGACGAAGAAGTGAAGAACAAGAAGAATCTCAATTCTCAAAGTCACTTGAGTCCTAGGAGTAAAATTCAGGTTGTAGTCAGTGGTACCCGGCCACTTTTAAATTCAAGTAATTCTGGGTTGTAATAATTAAGTGGCACTTGCCACATGGACTTTCAATTTGAATTCTAATTTAATTGATTTGATTTAATGATTGATTGATGTTGATTTTGATTAGGATTTTCTTGCTTTTCTTATTTTTTTTAGCGATTTTGCATGTTGTGTTTTGATTTAGCCTGGAACCCGATTGGAGGCTCATGAGGACACGATTAAACTCTTTCTATTTAAATAAAATTAAAAGATGTAAGCTCATTTGGAAACTCTAATGCTTTTTAAGAAGTAAGCCCGGACCGCCAGAGTTTTTTATGTATTCATATTAAATTTTCTCTACCTTGTTAGGCACCTCCCCGTCTATAGATTCTGGCAGGCCACCTAACCTACTAGGGTGCAGTCATATCAAGGGAATATTATGCAATCTCTAGGATAAAACCTATTTTTAAGCTTAATTTTAAAATTACTTCATTCTAATTTTAAGCATTCGAGTCAATTTACATGCATCGCATTAGTAACAAATTAAATTGAGTCTAAAACATTAATGTATTTTTATTTCAAGTTTCATAACACCTAACATATGTCAAGGGGCTAATTAAGAATCTACTCTAGATGTCGGCCCCGCTCTCCCAAAATTCAATCTTAAATAACATCCCTACCCACTCTTGCATAAAAAACTAGATACATGGTTTTGAAGCGCTTAGGTGGTTTAGCTAGCTCCCCAATCTAGGTTGAGATAAGTCCAGAATTGTATTGCATTAGCTAGGATCCAGTTCACTAATTTTTAGCACCCATTTTAGACTTAGTATCTGAGGCAAATTTTTAATCTTAAGACCTCATTCTCCAGGAATCTAATTCTACTTTCTAATAAAATTGGTCATTCAAACTTAAATCTCCTTCAATCAAACTCAAGCCCAACACTTAGGATAGGCTGGGGTGCTTCTAAAGTAATTCAGAATCTCAAGCACCTCCTACCCCTCTTCCTTTGACCTCTAGAAACAACTGTTCAACCTTAAACCAATCCCTATTGAAATTTCAACCTTTATCTCCTTTGACATCGATCTTTGAATCCTTAAATAAAATTTGTATTGCTATTTTAATCAAGAGTATTCATTGAAAAAATTTTTGTTTTCCTATGATGTAATTAACTACGAGGGCTTACGCTCGTAGGAGATTTAGAAACCTAGATCAAAATTTTCAAAATTCAATTTTCAAAACTTTAATTAATTATCTTTGGGAATATCAAACTCGATGATCATTATCATCATTTTTAAATGATCAATAGTAATTGATAACTTCTTTCTCTGGAAAGATATATTAATTTTTATTATAAGTTTGATTATGAGATTAATGATCCTCTTATCCAAATTATTATAGTTAAATATTGATTGAATACTCATTTTGACCCTTCAGGGTCATATGTAGTTCTCTCTCAAATTCAACTATGATAATCAGAATAAATTCAATGATTTGAAATTTGAACCTATTAGGGAACGATATGATCACCGTTCGAGTTAATATATCATTCATAATAAGCATTCAATTTAAAATTAAAAATTAAAAATTTCAAAAATAAAAATTTTCCAAAGAAAATTAACCTTTTTTCAAAATAAAAACTATCATTTTTCAATCAAACACACCTCCTTTGAAATTATAGGATATTCTGATTCTAACTTTACAGGATATATGGTGGATAGAAAGAGCACCTCTGGAACATGTCAATTCATAGGACAATCCTTAGTCTCCTGGTCCAGTAAAAAATAGAACTCAGTTGCACTGTCCACTACTGAAACTGAATACATTACCTTAGGAAGTTGTGTGGCCCAGGTCCTTTGGTTAAAATAATAAATTCTGGATTTAGGACTTCCTGTAGGGATAATTTCTATCCTATGTGATAACACTAGTACCATCTGCATTTCAAAGAACCCAATCTAACACTCCAGGACCAAACACATCGACATCACGCACCACTTCATTAGAGACCTTATTACCAAAGGAGACATAGAGCTACATCATATAACCACTAAAAACCAACTGACAGATATCTTCACAAAACCACTGCCTTTGAAACCTTTAGCACCTTAAGAACCAGATTTGATGTGATAGATATTCATGCTTGAAATTAATACTCTCTGTTTACATTTTAGCACTTAGTTTTTGTTTGATTTATTTGTCTATTTTTTTTAGGTGTTTTTTTTATTTCCTACTGATTTTTCTCATTTTTTTCTATTATTGTTTGTTTGATTTGGTTATTTCTTTTTATGTGCTTTTCTTTTGTTCTCGATTTCCTATTTATTTTCTTCAGAATCAGATCACTGCTCACTACTGCTTATGAACTTGATTTCTAAATGAGATTTTTATCGTGTTATGTTTAGAAGCTTGTAAGCAGTGATTGACTCCTCTAAAATAGTTAAAGGAAAAAACATTGATGCTTATTTCTCTTCCTTTAACTCCTTTAATGGTGTTTTCTTCTTTTTAAATCAAAATCTTTTTTCAAAATTAAAAAGTTTGACTTTAAATAGAGATCTATTTTATCTTCCTATAGTAATCTATCTCATATGAGTAGTGTTCTAAATCATTGAATCACTTTCATGTTTTCTTAATCAGGTGATTCCATTTATCATATATAGATAGTTCTATTTTGTGATTTACTTTTTCTTATCTAAGAGTGAGTTTTTTCTTCTCTTATGTCTGGAAGACAATCTCACAACTAAGAGTCTTTTAGAGGTTTTGAAAAAAACGAAGCTCGCAAAAGATGAGTAAAGTGCGCTTATCAACTAAAAAAGACGTATAAAATGAGCCCAACATTAAAAAGATGTGCAATATTTGCCAATAAATTAAAAAGATATATAAAGTGTATCAAAAATCAAAAGATGAGCAAAGTGCGCCAATAAATAAGAAAAAAAGGCACAAAATAAGCCCATAAAGAAATTAGCTTCCTCCTCTTTCAAATCTTAGAAGAATTCATATGACACTTAATATATTCAAACACTTGAAATTGAAAATCATGATTTCTGATTCTTTACTTTGCAATACTATTTTATCAGATATTTTTCTGGAACGAAGTTCGAAAAGATCACTTTACTTATATAATTTCTTTCTTCTGAATTAGATTTTTATTTGAAAGAATTTTGAACATGTAAGGTGTCCAAAGTAGGGTTTATAAAAATTGATTTTCCAACTTTTCTAGATTTCAGCGTCGTTAATTTCTTCTTATTGACTTTTGAATTAAAAATTAAGAAAAAATTCAAATTTATTGGAGCTGATCGATTAAAAAAAACTTTATCTTTATTTTCAGTTTTGTTCATTTATTTTCCTAATTTTATTTTTTTGGTATTTTAATTCAAGTTTTGTTTGAAATCCTCTGATCATTTCTCTCCATCATTCAATCTTTTTTAATTTTTATCCATATCATCCTGGATAATCTACATCATCCTAGACAATCTAATCAAATCACCACTTATCACACATCCAACGGTTAATTTGTACCAATCATTGGTAATCATCCTAGATGATCCACCTCATCATCTTGGATGATCCATGTTGAAAATGTGCTAGATGATTTAAAGTTTGTTGGTACGATCCATTAATATAAATCATCCTAGACAATCCACCTCATCATCTTAGATGATACTTTTCATCAACGATTGTCCAGAATGACTCCTCGGGATGATCGCCTGTATCTAATCATCCTAGATGATATCTGAGCATCCTGAATGATATGATAACCTTTTTGACCAATCATTCTAGATGATAATAATTACTTTGATCATCATGGATGATCCCATGATCATCCTAGATGATATTCTCAAAAGTATTTAAATAGCCCTTGAGACCTTATTTTTCACTACAACCTCTAACTCCTATCTCACTCAAGGTCTCAACTCCTTCATATGGCTGGTGGTGGCAAAAGATTGCGTGCACTTGCAGGCAGCTCTTCTAGGAGTACTATAGATCCTCGCTTCACTGAAGCTTCTGATGAAGCAGTATATGCTCGTTTCAAATCGTTGGCATAATCCCCTCACGAATCATCAATCAAGCCACCCTAAAATTATAGGTATTACACCACTTTGCCAACACCACACTGACCTTCATTCTCACTCTAGCTTTCCCATTCAATTCTGAACTCCTCTTTGAGTTTTTCACAAGTCTCCATTTTAATGCTGATTTCACCTCCCTCCAGTCCTACGTTAATTGAGGTCCTATCAAAATAATATATCAAGATTTTTATGAATTTCTTTGACTATCCACTACTGGAGATAGGCTCCATCTTCTAGCCTCTAATCCTAACTTCAACTGGACCCATGTCAACACCACTCTTAGGGAAACAAATGCTCCTTTTCATGACTCAGCTGCTAGTTCCCTAGTCAATGATGCACACATAATCCAACACATCCTTTGTAACTCAATAATTCTAAAAGCTGGAGATAAGATCCTTATCACTCCCATCCTTTCACTCACCACCTACTATATCATGATCAACTACCAATTTAATGTTGTTGATCTTATTATCTGATACATCTAGCACTTAACATCCATTAGAGATCCAGGACACAAAAGAAAGCCAAACCTAGCCCTTAGACACCTAATTGCATATACTCTTGAATCAAAATACAACCTTCAATTCCCTACTCCACCTGATCACCATCCGATCTTCTACTCAAATAGCTCCTTTCACACCCTCCACAGTACTCATCATCCCTGTGAGCATGAGGAGCCTAAGGAAGAAGAGGAAGGTCCTATTCCTGCACCTGCCCCTATCAACCAGCAACCTCAGATTGGTGAGCTGGTATAAAAGTTTGACCAGTGGAGGCCAGGTTTGACTCCTATGTAGCTGCACAGGAGCAGCAGTATACAGAGGATGTTTCTCATTTTGATGCCTATGTAGCCCAATAGCAGCATCAGCATGACCAGGATATGGCCTTGTTTGGGGAGCAGTTTGCTTCCATTCACAGACTCTTTTTGCCACCACCACCTCCAAATAATCAGAATTCATCATTCTAGTTTTTTGTGTGTTTATTTTTGAGTTTGTACTTGTTTCTGTTCTATGTTTTATTTAGTGGTTGCTTTTCTATTTTCTCCTTTTTGTGATGTCAAAAGGGGGAGTAGTGTTGTTAGTGTTGTACTATTTGCCTGTTTTAGTAAAATTTGCTTTGCTTTGCTTATATTATTTTTCTTTACTTTGTGTTTCATTTTTGTATCTGTTTGATTTGAAATTATTTAATAAATATCATCAAAAAGGGAGAGATTATTGTAAATTTGAATTCAAGCATTATAGTTTTGATTATATCAAACATTCCTGCTTCTCTAATGTTATTACTGCACATCTATTTTAGTTGCCCAATATCTATTAGACTTTCAGGTTCACAAAGTCAATTGCAATTCAAACCAGCTCAAGATTGGATAGATTAGGACTGAGTCAGTCTATAAGTTTAACTTCCAATGGTTTTTACCTTTTCTTGAGTCAAATGTAATAAGATGGATCCTGATGCTAAGTAACCTTGCACACACACACTGTGGGGAGAAATTTAGGGAGTTTGAGAGTCTTCTGAATTTTGAGCATATCATACAAGATGATCCAAAATCATCCTGGATGATTAGGTTAAAATAGAAACCCTAATTAGGGCATCCCTATTTATTAAGTTTAGTTAACTTATCATCCTGGATGAAATTTTATCATACAAGATGATTAATACAAATTCAAAAATCAGCCGCCAATCATATTTTAGGAAATATTTTATTTTTAGAATTTTATTCTGATCATACAGGATGATACTATATCATCTTGGATTATTCATTACAATTTTTCCAAAAATGATCCCTTGATTAGGAGACTAAGTATGGTTTAATTGATCAATCACATCATATAGGATGATTGTTCCGATCATCCCGGACGATCCTTTGTATTTTGTAGGATGATCTCCAATTATCATGGATGAAAACTATAATTTTCTTCTGATCATCTAGGATATCATCTAGGACATCCTGAATATTGTGTGGGATAATTTGTCGATTACCACTCAAAATGAACAGATCATCTCGGACTATTGTGAAATCATTTAGGACAAAAACCCTTATTTTCTTCTAATCATCCAAGATATCGCCCTGGACATCCTGAACATTTATCTGGATGATTTATCATTTTCCACTCAAATTAAACTAATTATCCCGAACAATCCTAAAATCATCCTGGATAATATGTAGAAAGTATTTATTTTGATCGTCCAGATAATGGCAATCATCCTGGAAAAATGGCTGATTTTGTACTGATCATCCTGGATGATATAGTCAGCAAGTTGAACTTTAGGGCATTTTTTGAGGCCTTATATTTAAGCTCTTTAAACATCTCTTCAGAAATCTTTTGTTGGTTTTTCCACTCCGAGAGAGCTTAGAGGAGAAGGAGAGTTTGGGAGAGAGAGAGGATCTTGTGAGGGGGAGTTTATGAGTGAATTCACAAAGGTTGCTCCAAGCAAGGATTCTATCATCTTCTTTCTTCTTCGTCCTTAGTTTCGTGGTGGCTCTAGGGAGATGATTATCAGCATTAGATCTGGGTTCTCTGCCAGCTTCAGGAGAAAGCAAAAGGAGTTGGGGTTCTCTGCCTACTTCAGGAGGAACCACAAGGAGTTGGGGTTCTCTTCTTGTTTTAGGAGGAAGTAAAAGGATTCTGAGTTCTCTGCCTACTTTAGGAAGAAGCAAAAGGATTATGGGTTCTCTGCCTACTTCAGGAGGAAGCAAAAGCAGTCAAGATTCTCTGCCTCACCGGTGTCGATGGAAAGATTTTGTAAGGGCTTCTACACCTTACTATGGGAGCAAAAGGAGAGTCACTATAATATTTAGTGTAATACCTGGAGGGGATGCTCTGGGGAGTGGACGTAGGTCAAGTTGATAAAACCACTCTAAATCTGGTGTGCTCTTTTTATTTATTTTTCTACACTTTAATTTTTGCATATTTCTATGATCTGATCTGTGATTAAAAATATCTGATTTTGGGTATTTGCTTCCACTTACATTGTTTGTGTTTTAAAATATTTAAAAAGACAAAAAAAATTCTTTTTGTGTAAGAATTTTTAAAATACCAATTCACCCCCCACTTGGTTAGCTTTGGGACTAGTTCATAAGGGCTTAACAACCCTAACAAACTTTCATAATCATTATAAAAAGCTGAATAAGGTGATGGTGAAGAATAAATACCCACTACCTATAATAGATGATTTATTTGATAAACTAGAGGAGCAGCTGTATTCTTTAAAATTGATCTGAGATCAGATTATCATCAGTTAAGTATGAAGGATGAGGATGTTATGAAGATAGTATTTAATACTAGGTATGGGTAGTATGAATTTCTTGTGATGTCATTCAGTATACTAAATGCACCATATGTGTGTATGGAACTGATGCATAAGGAGTTCAAGGAATATTTGGACTAGTTCATTATTTTATTTATAGATAATATTTTGGTATATTCAAAGTCTAAAGAGGAGCATGTTGTCCATCAAAAATTAACTCCAAAGACGATGAGGCAGTAGAGTTCGTATGCTAAAATTTTGAAGTATGAGTTTTGGTTGACTTATGTTGCATTTTTGGGGCACGTAGTGAGTAAAGGGGGAATTGCTATGGATCCTCAGAAGATGTAGGTTATGGTGGATTGGTCGAAACTGACATCAGTGATTGAGATTCATTATTTTCTAAGTTTGGTAGGATATTATCAGAAGTTTCTTAAAGGGTGTTCTTTGACTGCTATTCCTTTGACGAGATTAGCCTATAAGGCTATACCGTTTGAATGGATGCCATAGTGTGAAGAGAGCTTCTTGAAGTTCAAAGAATGTTTGGTGTTTGCTCCTGTACTAATTATTTCATCGAGTATAGAAGGATTTTAGGTATACAATGATACATCCTTGAGAAGATTGGGGTGTGTGCATCAGCAAAATGTGAAGGTGGTGACTTATATACTGCTATACAGTTGAAGCTACATGAGAAGAATTACCTGACTCATGATTCAAAATTAGCAACCATTATTTTTGCATTAAAGATTTGGAAGCATTACTTGTATGGTGTTCGATGTAAGATTTATATCAATCATTAGAACCTAAAGTATATCTTCACTTAGAAAGAGTTAAATCTAAGGCAAAGAAGGTGGTTGGAGCTAACCAAGGACGAGGATATGAATATTATCTATCAACATGGGATAGAAAATGTTGTTGCAGATGAGCTGACTAGAAATTCAGTAGGGACAATAGTTAGCTTGCAGGCTTCTGAGCTGACTTTAATTTTGGAAATGGAAAGCTGGAACTTGATGTGGTGTTTCCTACAGATCTATCTGATGGGGTTCTTTTTCAGATGCTCATCTAGCCTTCATTACAAGATAGAATTAAGGAACCTCAAAAAGTTGATGAAGCATATTTAAAACTGGTTGATCAGATTCAATCTGGGAAGTGGCCTGAGTTGAGGGCTGATGAGAAAGGTTTCATTTTTTATGGGAAAGATTATGGGCTCCTCCTAGTGGTGATTTGATGAGAGATATTTTGCATTAAGCCCATTATTTCTATTACATCATTTATCCAGACAGTAATAAGATACACCATGATTTAAAGTGTATATTTTGGTGGTCAAGATTGAAGTGAGAGGTAGCCAAATTTGTTTTTAAATGTGAGACCTATCAGAGGGTAAAAGTTGAGCATCATAAGCCAGTGGTTTATTGTAACCATTATATATCCCTAAGTGAAAATGGAAAGAAATTATCCTAGATTTTGCTATGGGTTTCCTGAGATCGAGTCAAGGTGATTATGTAGTTTAGGTGGCTATGGAAATACTGATGAATTCTACTCATTTCTTGCCCAAGAGACTAGCTGACTCTATAGATAAGTTGTCCCAACTTTATATCAAGGAAATAATCAGATTGCATAAAATCCCTAATGTTAGGATTTTTTACGTGATGGCAGATTCACGTCAAGGTTATGGAAGAGTATTCAGGAAGGTTTGGGAACTCAGTTAAACTTTAGTACAACCTTTCCACCCCAGATAGACAGGTAATCCGAATGAGTAATTTAGATTCTAGCAAATCTATTAAGATTTTATATTTTAGATTTTGGTGGAATATAGGAAGGTCACATTCCTTTGATTTAATTTGCCTATAATAGTAGTTTCAAAGAAAGCTTTGGCATGGCTCTATATGAAGCCCTATATGGAAGAAGGTGTAGGACTTTTATCATGGGAGGAGCTGCGAGAAAGGACTTTAGCAATTTTGAGCTAGTGAACAGCGCCACTAAAAATATTAGACTAATTAAGAATAAAATGGAAGCAACTCATGATAGGCAGAGGAATTATTTTGACCCTAAGCATAAGACTATTGAATTTCAAATTGGGAATTTTATTTATTTGAAGGTCGATCCTATGGAAGGAATAAGCATATTTGGAAAAGATGGTAAGCTAAGCCCTCAATACATTGAACCTTTTGAAGTAATTAAATGAATTGGCAAGTCAACTTATAAACTATTTCTACTAGATCACATGTCTAATACTCATAATGTATTTAATATATAGATATTGAGAAAATGAGTATCTAATGTAGAGAAAAAAGTTCCTAATATAGAATTAGAAGTGTAACCCAATTTGACTTGTAAAGAAGAACCTGTGCATATCTTGGCCTTTGATCTTAAGCAGTTAAGGCATAAGTAAATCCTAATTTTCAAAGTTTAATGGAAGCACTAGACAGAAAGGGAAGCACCCGGGAGAAAGAAGCTAAGATGAGGTAGAATTATTTTGATTGAAATGTCGAGGATAATATTTTTATAAGGAAAAGAAAATGTAATATTCATCATCTGAAATCCAAGAAATTAAAAGTGTAATTTCTTAATTAATTTAGTAGTTATGTGTTGTTGTGTTATTTGGAGCTTAGGATGCTTTAAGATTTAGGTTGAGGAAGTGAAATTTAGAAGTTTAATTTTTTCTTCTATGAGCACTTCTGTGTTGTGCTCTTGAAAAAATGAAGAAAATGAGGTTTTGAGGTAGTGTTATGGCTGGGTAGTGTCATTGTGCTGCTGAGAATAGAACTTAGAAAATTTTGTGAGAATCTGGGAGAGTTTGGGAGTTTTGCTAGTAGCGCTGTGGTGTTAGCGATTGTAGCAATGTGGCATTTGGTCAAATTAATACTTTTTAAAATAATAAATATCTAAAATAACTAACACAAACCCAAACACGTAGCAATATGCCAAGGAAGAATGGAGAGGACAGGAAGGAAAGAGAAGAAAAAGGAGACTATTTATGTTGGCAGCTAAAATGTGGGGATTTTCTATACAAGTTGGCATATGATGTTATTTGTTTAGGAAGTTCAATTGCATGTTATATTTGTATTATCATGCATTTCATGATATGTAGTTTCTGAAATGGAAAGGAGAATACTCTAAAAAATCTCTACTTGGGCCCAAGGTGGAAATGCTCTATATTGGAATACTCTATTTTGGATCTAAATTGGCTCGGTATTAGAATTCTATTATGTTTTGGTTTTGCTCTGCTCATCACCTATCTTGAATAGGTCAGCGGTAGAAGATTTGGGAGTTATAAGGGGCATCAATACAAATACATTTTGCATTCATAATTGCATTCGCATACCTAATCTTTAAGTTAAACAGTATTCTTACGATTTTGTTTTAATCGCTTTCAGTAGTATGCATTGAATTCTATTATGGGAAATAGGGTTGACCTATTGAGTAATATACTCACTCTATTGTTATATCATATTAGGCAAAGGTAAAGGATTTATTGAGTATGTCTAGTTTAATAAGAAGTAGAAGGCCAGGTTTAACAGATATTTATGATTTTGTAGCCCAGATTGCTTTTATATTTTCATTGGAATTATTTGAATCTGGACTTTTATAAATGATTATTTGGGAAAGTGGATATGTGGTTTGCATACTTTGAATTTTTATTTTATAGATTCTTGATGTTTAATTGGCTCTAGTGTATATGAATCTATTGAGGATGATAAATTTAGAAGTACATGAAAGTAGGTTCAAATTCCTCCTTTAGGTCTTGGGGCGTAATGATACACATGGAATTATATCTATATATATATATATATAATGCTAATCAAGATACAATTGCATTGATTCATTAATTCATATGCTAGTCTTCCTATAACATATTTCATGATAGATTGGGACAAAACTAAGTCAATGATTACTAATTAGTCACATGAGCATGATTCATATTAATTAATAATGTCCTTGTTCACATGAATTCATAGACATGCTATCATGATATGATCTGAATGAATAAATGCATTTTGATCTAATTTTCTTTCTTAAGGTGTAGTGTTAGGCTCTGGTAACCTATTGGGCCTTATAACATATTAAGCTTCTGCTCATTATGTGATTTTCATGATTTCGGGGAATAATAAGGATCTAGTGGAGTGATGCTAATCAAGATTATTGATTTAGGAATTTCTTTTGTAGTTTCTATTTGTTTATTTTATAGTAACGAATATAATAATATAGAATAATTTAAATGATGTATTTATGGCTAATATATATGATTCTTTTGGAATTGAAATATAAATGTACATGTTTTGATGATAAATGAAAAGAAAAATTGCTTCCAATGCATTTGTTATTTATAGATGGATGTTTATTAGTTGCTCTGGTGGTTAGAAGATTTTAAAAGAAGGAATTCTTTCAAATTAAATCTTGGGGCATGACATGTTATATTTATGGACCTAAGTTTAAGTTTTAAAATTATAAATAACTTTTTTAAAATATTGTTGGTATTTTTTAACTATTAAATTTGTACATCCACTATGAATTTTTTTTTACTAGGCCAATTTCTAAAGGTTTTCTCGACTCAATTTGTTCTAATTAATCAAAATAACCTAGCATAAATGATTCAACTTGAATTATACAAACGAAATGATCAAATCAAGAGCCATCTTGATTGGATTTATTTATGATAGACATTGATTATCCACAATTTTAAAAGTCAGACTAACCTGGCTAAATTGATCAGTTCAACCATGAATTGGTCAAATAGCTGGTCTGGTCTATATTTAAAACCCAAGGTTTTGAAAACCTAACCAGTCAATGAACTAGAAGAAAGAAAATTTATTGGTTCGATGGTTCAACCGTGGTCAAACCTAGGTTGAACCGAATGATATAATAAATATTAACTATATTAAAAATTATGTAATTTATGTAATAATGACTCAATAATTTGCACATATATAACAAAATTGAATATAATTATAATATGAAGAATAAAATATACATAATAAATAAATTTAAGAATTTTAAAATTAAATACATTCATTTTGTGAGAAATTGACCTCTTTATAGTTGTAACTTGAATAATGAAATAAATTTTTTTGGCATGAGATCTCATAATTTCTTCCTCCAACTAGTTCATGAGTGTAAATAATATTATGTTTTATATGTTAAATTGCCAATGAAACCTTGTTATTTTAATTGTATTATGCAAAAAATATATAGGAAATACATGAAATTTCAAATATCATACAGTGTCACAACGTCGGACAATATACCCCCATGGTTCCATCATTGACACCACTGAAGAGCCCAATATAGACATGGCGATGCCCATTCTCTATTTGATAGCATCACAGTATCAGAGGAGTAAGTGCTGCAAAGCCCAGTCTATATCTGCATAGTGTCATGGCACCAATTTCTAGGGCCGCCAAGCTGAGGGGAGTGCCATGTGGACACCGCAGTGCTCAACTGTCAGCAGTGCCGCAATGCTACAGTTGTAATCAACCAGGACATGATCTACTAGCAAGGTGATGTGTTGAATCATTAAATAATGGGTCCACATCAGCAAGCACCGCATAGGAGGAATTCTTTAGCACTGGGCATTAGTTCATTTTATGGGCACTGCAGTGCAAGTGTTTAAAGCACCATAGAGCTAGAGTTTTTTTTTTGTGTTTTTCTATAAATAGTTTATTTGTAATGTTAGTAGGAGAGTTTAGTCACTTAGTTAATTTTAGTCTTCATAGTGCGTCTCTGTAATTTCCTTAGGAGTGACAACTAAGGGAATCCAGAGAGCACTAAATCAACTTTATAAGAGTGTTTGGCCAATATTTGTCAAAGCAATTATGTATGTTCAAGGAGGAGTGTATATGAGAGCATTAAACCCATTCAGTGATATTTTTTTCTATACTTTCTTTCTTTTGTGCAATTAATAAAAAAGAATTTGTTTCACTTGTTCTTCATGTCTGGATAAATTATCTAATTTTAGATTGATGGTATAAATAGAAATGTGGAGTACTAATGAATTTTTTTCATCAATAATTTTATGATATTTTTAATATATCAAGTCTTCATTTAATGCACATAATGGTCATATGTGTAATTTAATATCAAGTGTAATGTGGAGCCTAGGAATAGGAAAGCAGGCATAACCAGGTATATTTGATTGGTATGATGCAAGCATAGGCATAATGCTTGATATATATCAAATTTATAGAGATGAATTATAATGAGAGGGTTTGAACAGTACATGCTTACTTACTCCTCTAAGATTTTTATAGGGTGACAGACTATGGGACTTAAAGTGGTATTGAGGTTGGAAGGTTTAATCTATCCTTTGTCTCATCATGCTTGACTGAGCAGTCAGTGATGTCTATGATTTTAATATCATCAATATAAAAGAGAATCATTAGAAAATATATTGTATTTACATTCCATCAATCCAAAACATTTTATCCAAATAATGTTTCATTTAATTTTTTTTATTGATTTTAAATTAAGTGATTGAATCTCTACCAAAACTTATTTTTATTGAGTAGGATAATGATTATAATTATAGTAAATAATACTAGTATTTACAAGTAAATAATCTTCCTTGTGGGATCAATACTCTATTGTATCACTATATTACTTGATTCGGCACATATACTTGCATATATTAAGTGGAGTTTTTATAATTTTTATATCAGAGAAAACCTAAGCATTATTTAGAGATTAACAAAGTCCTAAATCATTTTCATAATTCTTTAGATTACTCCACCGCCCCCATCACTGGTGAAGCTTTTAAAATAAAATAAAGATAACATAATTACTATACTTATACACTTTTATAGTTATATAGAAGTAATAAGTAAAATGCATTAATAAATTTCGCATGAAAATACCATAACTTATAAAAAGCATTGTACAGTTAATACTAACTAATAACATAAAGAAAATACATTCATGATGTTAAGCGAAAGCTAATAATATTTCTCTTCCTCACTTAAATAGTTAATAAAATTTACAAGAGGATAATAAAAAATCTTCTAAATTTGCATCATCAAAACTAGCCCCAAATGTTGACTCTGCAAGTCCACTTCTCCAAAATCTTTCATTCCAAATGTTTCTATAGCATTGGACCTGATTATGTTATCTCCATCCCATTCATTATCAATATCACCTTCATTAACAAATAAGAAATATTAAGTAAACTACTTTTGTTGAATTTATCCAATTAATATTTTTATATTTAATTATCAACTTACAATGTCTTTGCTAAGTCGAATGTATGTTTTGTTCTTTAGGAAATGGAGTCGCATCTTCTATATAGATCTCAGTCACTAAATCCTCTAAGTTAATTTTTAGAGTTGACTCATTATCAAGTAACCAAAAATTAATTATTTAAACACATGTAATGTCTAGAGGATCATAATTTCTTTTTTATGCAAAAACCTAAAGAGTGGAGGAGTAACTTAAGTCATAGCATTGGCATATGGTATAACAATTATAATTCTATACAATTATACTTAAAAGCCATATGTATTCCTCAAATTGAGATTGTATCAAACATATACTACATCACTGAGTCATTGATGCTCCAAAAATTGCATCACTTTGAGTGAATTTGTTCAAAAATACTCCAATTCTTTCACAACCTAAGGAAGATGATGTTTGACTTAGAATTCTTATTGCTAATTTTTTTGATTTTGGATCATTTGATATAAACATCTTCCACCACTCATCTATAGAATATAAAGTAAGAGATCTTAATGAATATGTATATTTATAAAATTAAAATAAAAGTTTATGTTTGTTATTAAAATGAAATTTACCGGGTTGCATTTCTTTTGATATTGTGAGTAATTGGCTTTTCAAAACTTTTTAAGACATTGCAAAAAAACTTGACCTCATTCATTACAAATTTTAAGTTTTGGACAAATGTCTTTATTCCCAATCAACTCAATAAGACCTTGCATGATTTATGGCTTATGATAAGAATTTCTTTTATCATATTAAAAATGAGAGTACATAAAATATATAGTTAGTGGATGCCTTGCCTAAGTTGAGTATCCCATCTTCTTTTTATAATAGTGGTGTATGTCTTAGACAATCTCTACACATTTTTGAACATGGCTTTAATTACCTTTTGGGCCCTATACATACCATCATATAAATACCCTAATGAGGGTTTCTCATCTAAGTCAACTATACATAGCAATCTAATCAATGAACCAGATATTTTTGATATCAAAAGAAACTCATTCCAAAACGTTAAATTCAAAATGATAGTGATTGCCTCTTTTCTTTTTGAGGTCTTAGATATCTTTGAATCTATGTAAAATTTATTGGTGACTAAAGCTTACAAGTCATACTTATGCTTATAGACACTTCTTAAAGCTATGAAGGTTGTTGCAAATCATGTAGCTCCTAGACGTACAATCCCCTTCCAGCCTAGCCTTTTTTAAGCATGCAAGTATAAAGATATAATTATAAGTAAAAATTGTCATGTTTAATGCTTTTCTAGCAAGGTCTTTTATATGAGGTATGCTGCCCATGTTCTTTAAATTAGATTCATATAGTGTATTGCACAAGGTGACCAATAAATACTACTAAATCTTTTATGTTACATCTCACTAACATTCTTATAATTCATAGTATTATCAATTACTAGTTGCAACACGTTCTCCAGGCCTACCAATTTGATAACCTCAATAAACAAACAACACAATCCTTGGTCATATCAAATGCATCGATCGATTTTAAAATACATACACCACGCAAATAATAAATAAGAAAATTTATCAATGTTATGCTCTAATTATCAGTCCAACCATCTTCTATGTGTGTCAATTTATCTCCTTCCAAGTTTTTCTATAGAAATCAATAAGTAATCTGCACTCCTTTTTGCAATCCCTAAGTAGGTTAACTCTCATCCTATAATATGATGAAAGTTGTAACTAGGACCTATGGTAGTGATCACATCAACAGCTCTTTGTGCATATATTGAATTCAAATCATTGAATAAAATGTAACAAGAAATAACCACCTTGCTATAGCCATATCTGCATGTATTGCTTTCTTGGATGCTAAGACACTTTTAAGCGAAGGTTGGGATCATAGTTTAGTTTTGGGAGCAAAGAAAGTGTCTACATCATCAAGCATTCTTTTTTCCTTTATTAACTCATGATCTATGTACATCAGATGTTGGGTAGAGAAGAAGAATCCCTTCCTCTACAATGTCATCTATAAGAATTGGTGAACTCTCCAACTCGTATTAAATATTGTTTCATTCTATTTATTCCACCTCCCTTATATGTAGTACCTAATGCACACATTTTAATTGTTTCTTTCCATCAGCCCCTCTAATTTCAAAAAAATGATACTATGCAATATCCATTTTTTCACAAACACTATGAATGGATGTTACGGGTTGAGTACTGGGAGCTTCCATTCTAATATGATCAAATGAAAGCATTAAAAAATTTATATTCACACCATATTTGTACAAATAAATATTGACAAAGCTTAGAAGTAATTGTCTATAATATCTTCTTTCTTCTATCCAAAAACTAGTAATCTATTCAAGCTTAAGTTACAATAGACTTTGATTTAACTAATCTATATTTATTTGAGATGCAAAAGATTTAAAGCTTAGTCTCATACTTAACTCATAAAAAAGAATATACTTTCTTGGTATGGTTTATTTTTAAACTCAAACATTTCTTGTTAAATATAAATGAGGATTTATAATTGATCTAAGGGTTAAAAATTTGAAAAGCTAATTGTATTATTATGAAACATTTTCCAAAAAATAGAAATGTTGCATGGCCAAGTGGCATCTAGATTGAGATATATTTTCTATTAAACCATTATATTATAAAGATAGACTTTGTATTAATTTGTAAAGATGTTGTTTTGTAGAGTGGTTTTAATTATTGATGTGTAGATAGAGATTGTAAAGTTGCAAGCAAGCAATTGTGGTGGCTTCAGCTCCAGATTGGTCATTAACAATTGCATAGTGAGGGTTGTAGAATTTAAGAATATGTTTTGACTTCTATTAGATGAAATTATGAGTCTTATGCTACTAAATAAAACATCAAGATTGAGTAAACATATTTTAATTTATAATTAGTAACATATTCCATGCAATAATTAGAGAATAAATAAAGGTATTGATGGTTGAGTTAATATAAATAGCTAAATTATTTTCCTATGATATTTGTTAGTTACAAGATACAAAGAGTCAATATGAGCTGTGTATTCTAGAGCATGCTTTGGTGCAATAATTGAGGGAAAATTACTCATTTATTGTAGATAAAGGAAATACTTAGGTTGTCGAAGGTTATGAGATAACCTAATTTGTCATGTCATTCTAGTTGTCATTTCATCAAGGTTTATATTGTCTATGATAAGAACTAGATTAGATATATACGAATTTTGAAATATAAAGCATTATAAAGTGTTATGCATAATGACTAAATAACAGTTGACCTAGAGGGTACACTGGAGAAATATATATTTAATGTTCAGATAATGGTCTTCAACATCAAACATAAAAATAAAAACCTTGAAAATTAGAGGGTCTAAAATGTGATGCCCCATAATCTAATTTGGAAGAATTATTCTTTTATCTTTTAATATATAATAATCATAACTATCTAATTTCTTTTATCAATATAAATATCAACAAAAAATAGAATTAATAATGAAGACATCAATACATAAATATGTATTCATTTCTCCTAAATCATGTACACTACTTAGGATCTATATAATTTTATCACAACTACTTTATCTTGAGTATAAAAAATAGCTAAAATAATAAAAATCTCAACTAGAAGAATCTTGGTCAATCTCACACCCTTGCTCCCTTGCCTTAACTTAAAATCATTTAATCATATATAATAAGCTCAAGAGCCAGTAAGTAAACAAAAATATATCATTGCTTTTAATGCAAGATAAAAGAAGTAATATATATGTTCCAATTCCAGCCAATATTAATCATTAATTAATATGAGCAATAGGAAATCTCAAAATATAATAATAAAATCTATATGATCATTGAAGTAAAAAAATTTTATGAAACTATAAGACATAAGGTAAAGAGTATTATATCAAACTATAAAATAAATTAATAAAGAGGATTATCACCCAATTGAAAGTTTGGGGAGGTTGTAAGACCTTAATGAACTAACCCGAGGAGCACCAAGAGAGGAGGTGAATAGGTACTTTTAAAAATAATTACTGCAATTATTAAAATTCTTGCTAAAGAATGATTTTGGAAATTCAAAAGAAATAATTATCCTAACACATACGGAAGTGAATCAAGGTTTAAAATATTTTTTGTTCTAAAGCATAAATATATTAATCAAGATATGAATTTTTTTCTTTTTTTTCAAAGCACAAATTAACTTAATTATAGTTGATGGTAAATAATGAGATTCATGCAGTAAGCTCAAATTATAAAAATAAATAGTGCAGAAAAGTAAAAAAAAGAAAAAGCACATCAGATTTTATAGCGATTCGGTCAACCTTGACCTACGTCCACTCCACAGAGTCCTCCTCTCTAGGTATTGCACTAATCACTATAGTGTCTCTCCTTTTGCCCCTACTGTAAGGTGAAGAAGCCCTTAAAATCTTTTCACCAACCCAATATGGCAGAGAATCTTGACCTCCTTTCTCACTATTTAGGTGATGATAGAGGACAACGACCTCCTTTCTCACCCTCTTAGTGATGGCAGAGAATCATAACCTCCTTCCACACCCTCCAGGTGATAGAAGAGAACCACAAACTCCTTTCTCACCCTCTTAGTGATGGCACAGAACTACGAACTCTTTTCTCACCCTCCTGGTGATGGATGAGAATCACGAACTCCTTTCTCACCCTCCTGGTAATTGAAATGAACCACGTCCCTTGAGCTAAAGAACATCTTCCCAAATCTACCCAAGAAACCTGGACAAACACTTAGAAGAAACACGGCAAGACACTTGCTTGGAGCAATCGTGTGAACCCCTCACACTCTTTTCCCCTCACACATAAGTTCTCCCTCTCTTCTTCCCAAAGCTCTTCTAGATCCCTTTTCCAAGCTCTCTCTTCAGAACACTCAGCAGCCAAAGACATAAAACAAGTCTAATTAGAGAGATTAAATACAAAGCCTCAAAAAGCCCTAGAATTCAATTCTAGCAACTCTGCTCATACAATACGATCCAAGATCGTATGATATGATTGGTTCAAAAATCTTGTTAGTACTATACAAAGAATAAGGCACTGTATGATCAGTTCAATAAATTATGCTAATCGTCCAATATGATTTGAGAATTACCCAGTAAGATTAGTTCAAATGACTTGGATTATCATCTCATACGACTAGCGATGATTAAATATTATCCCATTCAAAGATCGAGTCATACAGTACGATTGGGTCCAATCATCCTGTACGATTTGACTGGATCAATTAATCTAAAATTATTTCTTAATTATAGGATTAATTTAGATAAGATTTAATTATATTATATAGTACGATACCTATCATATGGTATGATTAGTTTAAATTTTAAATTTTAAAATATTTTCTAAATTGTGATTAGCAGTTGGGATCTTGATTTAAACTGATCATCCTCTATGATCTAGAGCATCTAATATAATTAGTTCAAATAACTTTAATTACATAATTAACCATTTTAATAATTTTCTGATTAGTTGATCATATAGTATGATATGGATCATATAGTATGACTAATTCAAAAAATTAAACTTCTCATTTTGTCACTATCTCACTCCCTTAAGTGTGTGCGTGCACGATCACCAAGTATAGTATCCACCAAATATATAATTTAACTCAAAAAATATAGAAATAAGAATAGGTAAAATTATAGACACTTAATCATATTCTTCCCAGCCTTAAGCTGAACACTTTTGCATAGTATACAATGGACCTAAAATGTTAGTGCATAAGAAAAATAAATATGCAATAATAGCAATTAATAGGAGATAACATAGTAAGGAATTCAATAATGTTTGTTATCATCAAAATCACAAGACTTGGGTCCAAATTTTTAACACCAATGAGTCATATTACTATACTATGATATGTTGTATTAATATTAATACCAGTATGATTTTAATTTTATCTATCAATTAATTTAATCCACTATCATATAAATATAATCATGAATGCAACAGCTTTAATGTGATATTTCATCCTTCTATCTCAATTATTGCCTAGTTGGGTCTCAGTCTTAATCTAAACCTAACTATCAACTAATTGGTTTCTTTCAACCTCAATTATCGCCCAGTTAGGTATCGATCTTAATTTAAGCCTAATTATTAACTAATTGATATCAATTTTTGTCCTCTCGTACATGTAAATGCTATATTTTTTGTTAATATCTTATATGAAATATAATATTTCATAAAATATAGGGAAATCTATCAAATTTGTATATTATGAATTTACTTAAAAAATTATAGCTTTCATTTTACTTGATGAAATTTAATAATATTACAATCAAAATACTCACATTGATGACATCTATCACATATCAAAAGTTATGTGGTAAAATTTGCTAAAAATTAAGATATCACAAGTTTTAAAAATTTTGACCAAATTAAAATACATAAAATATCAAATACACAAAATTACTAAAATTAGATATGAAAGTTCATGAGGGTTGCTAAACCCTAAAGCACTAGTCCCGAGGCTAACCAAGAGAGGGGGTGAATTGATAATTTTAAAAAATTATTTAACAAAATGAAAAATCTTTTTATAAATTGATGCGGAAGTAAATTAAATTAATAATAAAAAGATTAGAGTTTTCACCCAAGTAGTTAATTACTATAAAAATATAATGCAAAAAAATAATCAGAATAGACACACCAAAATTTATAGTGATTTGGTTAACCTGACCTACGTTCACTCCCCGAAAACCTCCTTTTCAGGTATTGCACTAAAAGTAGTGTCTCTCCTTTTACCCCCACAGTAAGGCGGAGAAGCCCTTACAAAATCTTTCCACAGACCCGGTGAGGCAGAGTACCTTGAATCCTTTTACTCCATCTTGGAGTAGATAGAGAACCTAAAAATCCTTTTACTCCCTCTTGGAGTAGGCAGAGAACCTAAGAATCCTTTTACTCCTTCCTAAAGTAGGCAGAGAACCTGGGAATCCTTTTACTCCCTCTTGGAGTAGGCAGAGAACCTGGGAGTCCTTTTACTCCCTCCTGGAGTAGGCAGAGAGAACTTAGATCTGATGCTGATGAAAGTCTCCCCTAGAGCCACTAAGGAACTAGAAAAGCAACTTGAAGATGGTGGAAACCTTGCTTGTAGCAACCTTTATGAATCCCTAACAACTTCCCCTCATAAGGATTTCTCTCTCCCAAGCTCTCTCTCAGATCAATTTAATAATAAAAGATTTTTTAATAAGAGTATTAAAAATCCTTTTAAAGGGCTTAAAAAAACTCTAATTTTTAAGAAATCCATATATTATTCGTACGGTATGATGCATATATCATACGTTATGATCAGTGTAATTTAGAATTATCCAACAAGTTCGTGCAAACAAATTGTTCAAGTTTTAAATATTTTGTACAGTATGATAAAAATATCGTATGGTATGAACTGTAGAATTTTCTTCTATTCATTTGGGATGATGCTTGGGACGGCCAACTTCATACTTTATAAATCATACAACACTTGGAATATCATACCGTATGATCAGTTCAAAAATCATAGATTTCATTCAGTATAATCTCTGGGATGACCAAAGTCATACTCTATCAATTATACGGGATGATATAAATCATATGGTATGATCGATGATAATAATTATCCCTAATTTGATTGCCTAATATTATAGTATTAATTAAGAAAGATTTTAATTATGATGTATAGTATGAAGCAAATCGTACTGTATGATCAGTATATTTAGAAAACTCAGTAGATTGTATAGTACGAATTAAAATCATACAATACAAAATAAAATCTTACAGTATGAAGTCAAAGTCGTATAATACAAATTACTTAAAAAGAAAAACTCTCTCAAAAATATTTTTCTCTCTCCCCCTGTGTATGTGTGGAAGGTTACCCAAAAATGATATCCACCCAATTATATGATATAACTCAAGAAAGGAAAAAATATAGAATAAATTAAAAATACAGACTGTAACCCTAGTCTACCCAGTCTTGAGCTGATCAGAATTACAAGTGAATGGTAGATTGAATTCCTAAAATGTTAGTACACACAACACAAAATAAAATATAATAGAAATAGGATAAAGTAGTAACAGACACAATAATATTTATTATCATCAAAATCACAGTGTTTGAATCAAATTTGTAATAACCTCCCCCTTTTTAATGATGGCAAACATTATTGTTTAGGAATTTCAAAAAATTGCTTTCCTCTAAGCTCTTTCTTATAAAGAAAAATAAATAAAAGAAAAAGAACTAATCAATAACATAATTCTCCCCCTTTTGACATCATAAAAAGAGGGGAACAATAGGAAGAAAAAAAAAAGAAATTGACACAGGAACAGAAACAGAAATAGAAATAGAAATAGAACCAGAAAGCAAACATATTCAAAAAGACTAACAACTCAAGGTAAAGAAAATATCACAACTCTGTTAACTTGCATGGGCATTTTCAGAATGTAATAAACTTACTCTATAAATAGAAAAAGCTCAAATAAAATAAATGTTGACTTTATTGCAACCAAAGGATTTTGATTCTAGAGTTTATACACCAGCTTAAAATCTTGACAGGCTAAAGTTCGTTGTTTAAATAAAAATCTAACTTAGAAATTATAATTATATAAGAAAACTTAAACTTTTTAGACTACTAGTATGAAATATATCAAATAGAATATTACTGTAATAGTGATGAATAAAGAACCAGGATTTTCTAAAATCAAGTATTAAATATATTATGAACCATAAGAATTTTTTAAGATTTAAAGATTTACTAGAAATAAAAGCTAGTTTAAGTTGGGCTCATTTTGTGCCTCTTTTATCAGCTTTTAGTGCACATTATACTTTTTTTATTTTTGATACACTTAGTGCATCTATTACTTTTGATGTTATTATGCATCTTTTGATTTTGGGCTCATCTTGTGCCTCTTTTGATTTTTGCAAATTACTTCCTTTCTAAATCTTTAAGAATCTTAGTTGTAAGATTATCTTTCAAATAGAAGAGAAGAATAACTCACTCTTTTATATAGGGAGGAATAATCTACAAAGTCAAACCCGAGCCTTCTAATAGGAATAAAAGCCTAATGTAGAAAAATAATAAATTTCATTCGTCAAATTACATAATATATCCATGATATAAAAATATGTATTAGAGTGAATAAGTTTTTATTTTAGCCAACTTAATTCCAATTCAATTTAGATTTTTTAGTATACACAAGGAATTATCATGCAAAAGAAATAAGAAGGGATATGTAAATTCATGAATTTCTATCATATTAGTTTAAAAATGTCAGCAATTACTTATTTAAACTTTTAAGTAAGAATAGAAGTATGTTTACACAAATAGAAAAGGGCATTATTCAGTCCAAGTTCAGGCATACAGTACGATCTAAGTCGTACATTACGAGTTCATTCATACCGTATGAACTAAGTTGTATAGTACGAGTAAATTTGTCTAGTACGAGTTCATTCATACAATACGAGGTCATTCTTCCAGTATGAGTTCATTCGTAGAGTACGATCTAAGTTGTACAGTATGATCAACAGAAACATTAATTTAGTAGTCTAAAAATTTCTCAAGTAAAGAACACATAAAATAACCCAACATTAAAAGAAATATAAGAACCACTTGACAGAGAAAATAAATATAAAATTTTTTTATTTTAAAGAATTTTTTTTAAGAAAAACATTTGACTAAAAAGAAAAGGCAACATAAGTAGGATTGAAACAAAAATTCATTACAAAAATAAGGTAAACATAAATAAGCATAGATCTGAAAAGAAAACTTAGAATAGTGGTGGATCCAAATCATGAGGTGGTGGTGGTGGTGGTTGGAAGAACTGACTGAAGCTATCGTATTGCTACTGGATTGATGTGAACTGTTGTTGGATATTCACAAATTGCTCCCTGAACTAACCCATATCATTATCATGTTGGGTTTTTTGTTGATCTAGGCAAGTCTCAAGTTTGTCAAACCACTGAATCAACTCCTCATATGGGTAGTGGTGAGGAGGTGGTACAGGTGCAGGATCAACTGTAGGGGCAGCTTCTCCTTCTTCATTAAATAGCGGGCTTCTGGCTCCTGATCCCTATGAAAGAACATCAAAAAGGAGGCATCCGAAAAGAAGATTGGAGTGTGTTCAGAAGGAGTAGGATATGTGATATTATATTTTTTATCCAAGATATATCCAATCACATATCCTAGGGCAACATTTTGTTTCCTTCTAGTGGCTGGGAGTTGAATGGAAGTCAGATTTTGGATGTAATCAAGTAACATTTGGGCTTCATCTATTAGAGTATTTGACATTATGAAGTAAGAGACAATTAAAAGTAGGGGAGTGATGTTTATCCAGTCTCCAGCTTTAGGGATGATTGATGTTTTGAGAATGTGTTGGATAACCCTGGCATTTTGATTAAGAGTGTGAACCAAGGGTTAGTGGTAGTTTAGAGCAGCATTTAGAAGTTAGAAATTTATAGCACTCAGTCAAAGTTAGATCTGGAGGCCATAACAAGGGTCTATTTCCTTTGGTCTGAAGATGGATTCCTATGTCCTCTTTTCCACATTCTGACAACACATACGGGAAGACATTACAGTAGCATCCCCACCAATCCAAATATTTGCTGGAAACTCGTAAAGGATTTCAGAGTGGAGAGGATAGGCTAAAGTGAGGAGGGATTGGAGTGCAGTGGAATTGAAAAGGTTCATTACCAAAAAGCTTAAAGCCTATTAGTTGAGAAGCCTTGAAGGAGTTATTTTGGCTTCTTTATATTTATGGTAGGTAGCTTCATCAGAAGCTGTCAAAAAATGATCATTGGTAGGGTTGCGAGAGAAGGAATCACCCTACGTTTGGTGACTTCATTTTCCACCGCCAGCCATTACGAAGATTGGAATGCAAGAAGGGAGGATTTGAAAGATAGTGTGAAAATTTTGAATGAGCTTGGCTATTTAAATAAAATTTTAGTGGATCATACCGTACGATCGTGAGATCATACAAGACGATCGAGAGCAATCAATTCAGCTAAACAATCGATCAAAAGGTTATTTGATTGTACAGTACGATCAGACTTTGTACGGGATGATTAGAGATAGGGAGATCATTTTGAGGAGTTAGGCAGTATGATCTTTGACCAAAAGGTTCATACAGTACAAATAAGTGTTCATACAGTATGATCATTAATAAATGTCATCCAGAGACATGTGTATCATCCAGACAAATAGGTGTTCATAAGGTATGATTGTTAATCATATATATAATCTAGATCATCCATTAAGCCAATGGTAGAGATCAAAGCAGTGCTATTCAGTTAATACAGTACAAAGGGGATTCGTATAGTATGATAATGATTCATACAGTACGATATAAAATGAAACTTTTTTGCTTTGCAGGAAAAATAGTGAGGTTTAGTGAAGTGATTTGGGGATGATCAGGACATAATCAAAAAGCATAATAATTAGTAAAAATAAATCCAAAAAGGACAAAAATAAAAAATAACAAAAAATTAAAAAAAATATCAAGCAATAAAATAAAAAATAAATTAATGAAAATATAAGACAATGAAAATAAAAACATAAAACATAAACATGTAAATAGAAAGAGAAAGTGTCAATTTCATGCATAAATATCGATCACACCTAATCTAGTTCTTAAGGTGCTGATGGTTTCAAAGGCCAGTGGTTTTATAAAGATATCAGCAAGTTGGTTTTCAGTGGCTACATGGTGTAGCTCTATGTCTCCTTTGGTAATATGGTCCCTAATAAAGTGGTATCTTATGTCAATGTGTTTGATCCTGGAGTGTTGGATTGGATTCTTTGAAATACATATTACACTAGTGTTATCATATAGGACTAGAATTGTGCCTACAGGTAGTCAATCCAAAATTTATTGCTTTAACCAGAGGATCTGAGCCACACAACTTCTTAAGGCTATATATTCACTTCAGCAGTGGATAGGGTAATTGAGTTTTATTTTCTACTGACTAGAAGACTAAGGACTATCCTATGAATTGATATATTCTAGAAGTACTTTTCCTATCAACTTAGCATCCTACAAAATCTGAATCAGAATATCTTATGATTTCAAAGGAGGTGTTGTACCTATGATACCAGATTCTTAAGTCTTAGATTCCTAAGAGATATCTAAGAATTCTCTTAACAGCAGTTAAGTGGGACTCCTTTGAATCAGCCTAAAATCTAGCACAGAGACAAACACTAAACATAATATTAAGTCTGCTAGCAATCAAGTAAAGAAGTGATCCAATTATTCCTTTGTATTTCTTTTGATCAATAGATTTCCCATTTAAATACTTATCTAACTAAATAGTGAAACTCATGGGAGTGTTGATTGGCTTGGTTTTATCCATTTCATATTTCTTAAGGATATCTTAATGTATTTTGACTGACTAAGAAAAGTTTCATCATCCTTTTATCTTATGTAAAATCTAAGAAAGTAGGTTAGTTCTTCCATCATACTCATCTCAAACTCCTTACTCATTATTTTTGAAAATTTATCACAAAGGCTTTTATCATAGGATCCAAACAAAATAACATCAACATAAATTTGGACAATCAATAGTTCATCTCCTACCTTTTTCAAAAATAGTGTAGGGTCTATACTCTCCTTAATAAAGGTTTTTTCTGGTAGGAATGTGCTTAGCCTTTCATGCAATGCCCTAGGTGCTTATTTTAGTCCATATAATACCTTTTTTAATTTGAACACATGATTAAAAAATTATGAATTTTCAAAGTTGGGGGATTGTTCAACATACATATCTTCTTTTATTACCCCATTCATAAAGGACTCCTGGCATGCATTTGGTACAGTTTGCATCTCTTAAAACAAGCAAAGGCTAATAGCACCCTAATGGCTTCTAATCTTATGATAGGGGCAAAGGTCTCTTTAAAGTCAATTTCTTCTATCTGGTTATACCCCTTAAGCCACTAATCTTACTTTACTTCTCAACACTATATTAGAATCATTCATTTTATTTTTGAAAACTCATTTAGTTCCAACCACACTCTAGTCCTTAAGTCTTTCAACTAGCTCCCATATATCATTCCTTATAATTTTATTTAACTCTTCTTGTACAGTTAGGATCTAGAATTTATTAGATATGACTTGATTTATGTTAGTGGGTTCAGTCATTGAGATGAAGGCAGAGTAGTTTTCTTCTTTTCTAAGTCAATGCCTAGTTCTAACACCTTCAGATGGGTCTCATAAGATCTGTTCTTTAGGATGACTTGAATAATATCTTCATTCTCTAGGTAGTATATTTTCAAGTTCTACCCTTTTCTCCAGATTTATAAATTCTACTCCTTGAGTGACTTCTACAACCTCTTCTTATCTACCCTAATCCTCCAAAATTATCAGATTCATCAAATACAATATGAGTGGTCTCCTCTACTACTAGTGTCCTTTTATTGAACACTCTATAAGATTTTTCAACATTTGAGTAACCAAGGAACTCTCCTTTATCAAATTTTGGGTCAAAATTTTTTAGTTGAGACTTTCTGTTATTCAGAATGAACACTTTACATCCAAAGACATAAAGGTGAGAGAGGTTGGGTATCCTACCTTTAAGGATTTCATAGGGTGTCTTGTTCAACTTGGATCTAACATTAACCCTATTCAGAACATAATAGGCTATATTCACCGCTTCTGTCCAGAAATATTTAGAAAGTGAGTATTTAGCTAACATGGCTCAAGTGGCTTCTATCATGGTCATGTTCTTCCTTTCAGCTACCCCGTTCTACTGAGGGGTCCTAGGTGCTAAAAAATTATGATCTATCCCTTGCTCCTTATAGTAAGATTCAAATTTTTCATTCTCAAAATTTTCACTATGGTCACTATGAATGGTTAAAACTTCATAACCTAGTTTTCTCTAAATCTAAGTGAAAAAAGACCTAAACTCCTCGAATGATTCACTTTTATGTGATAGGAATCTAACCTAAGTAAACCTCAAATAATCATCAACAATCACATACCCAAAGACTTTCCCTCCTAGGGCTTGAAGTGCTGACAGGTCCAAAGAGATCCATGTGATGGATTTCTAAGGGTTTGCTAGTGTTAATATATTTGATTGAGTGGAAAGATGATTTGACTTGTTTCCCTAATTGATAGGCATCACACAAATGGTCCTTAGTGAACTCTAGTTTGGGAATTCCTCTCACAAAGTCTTTTAGGTGATTTTTATAACACTTTTCATTCTTGTTTGACACACTCTTTTATACCATAATCATGATTCATCAGTAATTATTTTTAAGCAAAGAGTAGTATCAAATTTAATGCAATTAAGATTAAGCATATAGACATTATTGATTCTCCATCCCTACAAAATAATTTTGTCATTTAAGTTTATTATACAGCTGGTAGACAAAAATTTTATGCTGAAGCCTTTATCACAAAGCTGGTTGATGTTGAGAAAATTATATTTCAAACCATCTACCAGTAAAATATTTTCAATGATGAAATTTTTTGAGTTGCCAATTATACTTGAGTCCATCACTCTCCTGGAGGTGTTATCTCCAAGTATCACCTTACCTCCTTCCCTAGCCTCTAGTGAAATGAATTGATTTGCATCTCCAATCACCTTGAACATCCATTGTCTATATACCACATGCTCTCATGAAGCCTTTTGTGAGAGCACCCCTATAAAATCATCAATGGTCAGATTAGGGAACCCAAACAGGTATGGGTCCCATCTTATGGAAAGAAGAATGAAATGCATGCATGTTATACTGTGAATTATGCAATTTTGGTCTCCTCACTAAATGTGTTCTACGGTTGATAGTGCAAGTGTGGGAGATGTGTCTTAGCATGCCATAAGAAAAAATATCTAACTCCAGAAAAAGGGTTTACTAATCTATGTAGGTTATGGTGCCTCTTCCTATGTTTGAATGATATATGCTGTCATAATAATTTGTGAAATTCTGCAAGTGTAGGTGATGATTTGTTCTTTTTAAAGACAATTAGTTCAATTTGTAGAAATTTGTTTGCATTCTCAAGAATTGAATTTTTAATTTTCCAAGTATACTCCCTACTATCTAATTGAAATGCAAGAGTTTCTAATTCCATGAATATATTTTCTAATTCAATTTGTGATGTTTTTAAGGAGTCATATTTAGCAGTTAATTCAGAATGCTTCTTGTTTAATATATCAAATTCATCTAGTAAAGCCATGTGATTACTATCCAGAGTGGAACGATCTTTCCTTAGGTATTCATGCTCTTTCTACAAATTTGAAAAGTCAGATTTAAGGCTGGCATGTCATTTTTTAAGCTTTCTATATGCAGTATAAATTTTTTTCAAAAACTTCAAATAGTTGATCATATGTAAGCTCACATACCTCCTCTTGATCAGAATGATCAAGATGATCATCTGTCATTAAGCATAGGTTGGTTACCTCCTCTTCCACTTCAATTTCAGATGAGTCTAAAGCTGAGTCTGTCCAGAGAGCCTTCTGAGTCATTTGCTTACCCTTCTTGAATTTTACTTTTTTGTCACCCTTTTCTTTGCTTGGGTAAGCTTTAAGACTTAGGCAATCAAACTTCAAGTGCCCTGGCTTCCTACATTCAAAGTATATAACATCAGAGAAATTTTTAGAATTTTTATTATTCTTACCTTTATTTCATTACTGATGACATTTTTTCTTTTTCTTTAAAAAGCTCTTGACTTACTTAGTCATTAATGCAACGTCATCATCATTTTATCCAGAAGAGTCATTGTGAGAATCATTAGCCTTTAAGGCTACAATTTTGTCTTTTCTCTTTTCACCTGCATCATACTGTCTTTGACTCACTTCTTGCTCATAGGCAATGAGTGACCCAAGTAAGTTATCAATTGAATAAATATTTAGATCTTTAAATTCAGTAATGGAAGTGATTTTTATATCATAGGAAGAAGATAAACAACGAAGAATTTTATTATTTTTTTATAATTTGTAAGTTCTCTTCCTAAGGCATATAAGGAAGTAACAATCTGAATAAACCTAGTATACATTTCAGAAATTGATTCACTAGATTTTATACAAAATAGTTCATAATCGTGAAGCAGAATGTTCAGCCTAGATTATTTTACTTCATTAGTTCCCTCATATGTTATGTATAGTTTGTCCTAAATTTCTTTTTCAATTGAACAAGTAGAGATATGCATGTAATGTTCTAATTTTAAAGCACAGAAAAAATAGTCAAATATTTATCATTAAGTTGGGCTAAATCTTTATCTTCTATGCTCCATTCAAAAAAAGGAAATTCAATTTTAATGCCATTCACTAATCTAAAGGGTGCAGAATATCCTTCCTGAACTAACATCCATATGTGATAATAAATTGATTATAAGAAAATGGACATGCAAATTTTTCAAAAATTAAAAGGTATATTATCAAATAAAGGTGGTCGTATGATAGAATATCCTTCCACGGTGTTACGATTTCCAAAGTTAGCCATTGTTCATTTTTTAAAAGTTTTCTAAAATATAATTTATGAATCCCACTCTGATACGACTTGAAAGTTCGTGAGGATTATTAAACCCTAAAGAACTAGTCCCGAGGTTAACCAAGAGGGGAGGTGAATTGGTAATTTTAAAAAATTCTTTAATAAAATAAAAAATCTTTTTATAACTTGATGCGGAAGTAAATTAAATTCACAATAAAAAGATTAGAGTTTTCACCCTAGCAGTTAACCGCAATAAAAATAAAATGTGAAAAAATAATCAGAATGAACACACTAGAATTTATAGTAGTTCAGTCAACATGACCTACATCCACTCCCCAAAAACTTTCTTTCCAGGTATTGCACTAAAAGTAGTGTCTCTCCTTTTGCCCCTATAGTAAGGTGGAGAAGCCCTTACAAAATCTTTCCACCGACCCGATGAGGTAGAGTACCTTAAATTCTCTTACTCCCTCCTAGAGTAGACAGAGAACTTGAAAATTCTTTTACTCCCTCCTAGAGTAGGTAGAGAACCTGGAAATCTTTTTACTCCCTCTTGGAGTAGGCAGAGAACTTGAGAATTCTTTAACTCCCTCTTGGAGTAGGCAGAGAACCTGAGAATCCTTTTACTCTCTCCTGAAGTAGGTAGAGAACTTAGATCTGATGCTGATGAAAGTCTCCCCAGAGCCACCAAGGAACTAGAAAAGCAGCTTGAAGAAGATGGTGCAAACCTTGCTTGGAGCAACCTTTATGAATCCCTCACAACTCCCCCTCATAAGGATCTCTCTCTCCCAATCTCTCTCTCTCTTCCTTCTCTAAGCACTCTATCAGATCAATTAAACAGCAAAAGATTTTCTAATAAGAGGATTAGAAATCCTTTTAAAGTGGGCTTCAAAAAATCTTAATTTTCAAGAAATATGTCTAATGTTCGTACAATACTATACACATATCATACGGTATGATCAGTGTAATTTAGAATCATCCAGCAAGTTATTATAGATGAACTGTTCAACTTTTAAACATTTTTTTATAGTACAATTAAAATATCATACGTTACGAATAATAGAATTTTTTTTCTGTTCGTTTGGGATGATGCTTGGGATGGCCAACTTCATACTCTATAAATCATACAACACTTAGAATATCATATCATACGATCAGCTCAAAAATCATGGATTTCATTCTGTACGATCTCTAGGATAACCAAAGTCATACTCTGTTAATCATACGAGATGATATAAATTATATGATACGATCGATGATAATAATTATCCCTGATTTGATTGCCTGATATCATGGGATTAATTAAAAAAGATTTTAATTAGGATGTACAGTACGAACAAAATCGTATTGTACTATCAGCATATTTAGAATCTTTCTTAACCTCTGGCAGCTAGGGTTTTGATAAAGCTCAACAGATCATATAGTACAAACTTAAATTATACATTACGAAATAAAATTGTACAGTGTGAAGTCAAAGTCATACAGTATGAATTACTTAAAAAAGAAAAACTCTCTTAAAAATATTTTTCTCTCTCCCCCTGTGTGTGTGCAAGGTTACTCAGCAATGATATCCACCCAATTACATGATATGATTTAAGAAAGAAAAAAATACATTATAAATTAAAAATACAGACTATAACCCTAGTCTACCCAGTCTTGAGCTGATCAGAATTACAAGTGAACGGTGGACTGAATTCCTGAAACATTAGTACACACAACACAAAACAAAATATAACAAAAATAGGAGAAAGCAATAACTAACACAATAATGTTTGTTATCATTAAAATCATAATGCTTGAATCAGATTTGTAATAAAAGATAGGATAATTATTCCTTACAATGAGACAAACACATCTCCCAATAAGATCGATTGGCAAAAATCATTCTATAACCTCCAAACCTTAGGATTCTTTTTCTCTCTCCTCACTTTTCTCTCTATTTTTCCTTATAGGTATTTGGCTTAGGGAAAATGAAAACAAAAAATGAGAGAAATGGGATTTTGTTAATGGATTAAGATTTTTATAATTAAATAATAATATAATATAAATATTATTATAATTTCTGTAATTTACAGTATAAAATTCATATAAATTTTCTTATATCTTTAAATTCGAAATTCAAAAAGTTATAGAAAAATATCCATAAAATAACCCATCATATTTAAAAAATTTTGATGAAATCAGTTTGTAAAACTAACACATAATAGTCCCATAGCCCTCCACTTGTACAGACTTGTGTCAATTTCTTAAAGATTTACACCAGTGCCTAAAAATTAGTTTAATTAAAGCACTATAATATCTATGCTATGACAAAGATGATTTGTGATTTAGATTTATAATGACTACTAAAAAAATTTATTTCACTGGATCAAAATAGAGTGATTACACAAAAAAACTTAAATCCCGCGATGAGACCGTCATTGTTCGAAGAACACATAAGAAGGAAGCGATGCTGGAGATGAAGTCTACTTGCATTAGAGAGGTGTCTTCATCACGATTTTAGCCCTCAGAGGCTCGTCGAGTTTGCGGATGAAGAAGAGACGCCGAGATGAAGACAATACCTATTCACATGAATGAAATGAATTAATAGAAAGGGAATATGAAGTTTAGGTTTTTATTATATTATTAATGCATTTTACGGAACAGTTGATCTAAAATTAATGGCTCAATTTTCATTTTATTTGAACCTTGTGGTTTTTTAAACCAACACCAGTTTTCTAATTAAGGGGTTCAACCGCCGATCCGAGACAGTTTTGGTCGATTTCCTTCGAATCTAGCTCTGTAAGGGAATCACAGCGGCTGATCAGTTCGGTCCAATTTTTAAAACCTTATAAAAGTTGGCTTTACATCAAACTGGACTAAAATTACTAGAATTAACGGCTCAGTTGGTGAATCATTGAACCAATCCTGGTTTTTTAAAATTGGCTAGTTCAAGTATTTTTATATTTAAATAATTTAATTTAATGAATTTAATATAAACTATTATTTATCTTAATGAATTAATTTAAATATAATATATTCTAAATTTTAAATGAGCATTAAATACATATAATTATTATTTATCAAAATATACCAATCAAGCATTCTCAATTGGCCCCACTACTCCATCAAAATTTTTATCATATACAACAATAACAATAAAATCAGGCCTTTGTCCCACTATGTGGGGTTGGCTACATGAATTCTTTTTCTCCATTGTGTCCTGTTAAAAGTCAAATTCTCATTTAAATCTAATAAATAAAGATCATTTCTAATATTTTCTAACCATGTCTTTTTAGGTCTACCTATACCTTTCTTAACATAAGTCAAATCTAATACCTCTACATTCCTAACCGGGACATCGAAAGGTCGCCGTTTTATGTGACCAAACCATCTAAGGCGACTCTCTCTAATCTCATCTTCCACTGGAGCTACTCCAACCTTTTCATGTATATGCTCATTTCATATCCTATCTCTAAGGGTAAAGCCACTCATCCACCTGAGCATCCTCATCTCTGCAACACTTAACTTAGTATTATGCTTCTCTTTTAATGGCCAACATTCGGCACTATAAAGCATTGCAGGTCTCACCATCACTTATAGAATTTTCCCTTAAGTTTGAGGGGGACTTTCTATCACACAACAAGCCTGATTCATTCCTTCACTTCAACCATCCAACTTGAATTCTGCTGATAATATCCCCATCTATTTCACCATCACTCTGAACAATAAATTCGAGATATTTAAAATGTGTACTCTTATTAATGACTTGATAGCCCAAAGTCACAATCATCTCACTAGGTCTATTACTACTAAAATTACACTCCATATATTCCATTTTAGATTTACTCAAGCGAAAACCTTTAGACTCTAAGGTTGACCTCCATAATTCAAGTTTACCTTCAACTCACTCTCTAGTCTTATCAATAAGAAGAATATCATAAGCAAAAAGCATACACCAAGTTACATCCTCTTGTAAATGTCTAGTGAGAACATCCATGACTAAAGCAAAAAGATATGGACTTAAGGCTGATCCTTGATGTAATCCAACCGAAATAGGAAAATACTTGGTCAAACTACCTTGTGTTTGAACACAAGTAATAGCTCCGGCATACATATCTTTAATGATTTGAATATGAGCATTATTAACTCCTTTCTTTTCAAGAACTCTCCATAGCACTTCTCTTGGAACTTTTTCATATACTTTTTCCAAATCAATAAATATCATATATAGATCATCTTTATTCTCTCTATATTTCTCCATCAAACCTCTCAATAAATGTATAACTTCGATAGTAGACCTACCCAACATGAATCCAAATTGATTTTAAGAAATATTAGTATCACGCCGCAACCTATACTCCATAACTCGCTCCCATAGTTTTAAAGTATGACACATCAACTTAATTCCTCTATAATTCGCACAATCTTATGCATCACCTTTATTCTTAAAATAGGAATTAACACACTCATTTTTCACTCATCTAGCATCTTTTTAGTCTTTGAAACAATATTAAAAAGTTTAGTAAGCTAAGAAATTCCTTCATCTCCTAAGCATTTCCACACCTCTATTAAAAATTTCATCAGGTCCAACAGCTTTTTCAACCTTCATTTTCTTTAAAGCCTCTCTAACTTCAGTTTTACTAATACACCAATAAAAATGTAAATCTTTATTTTCATTTAAGGTGCTAATGTCAGTAAAGTCCATCGTATTTTTATATTCTTCATTAAAAAGTTTAGCAAAATATCTCATCCACCTTTGTTGAATATCATCTTCTAAGAAAAGTACTTTTTGATCTCCATCCTTAATACACTTCACTTGAACTAAATTCTTACTACTCCTATCTCTTTGTTTGGCTAATTTATACATATATATTTCTCCCTCCTTACTATCTAATCTATTATATAAATCATTAAAAGCTAAGATCTTTGCATCGCATATTACTTTCTTAAATTTCTTACGTGCCTCTTTATATCTTTCCCAATTTTTAGAATTTTTATATTTAAACTAAATTTTATAATAAAATTTCTTATTTTTTATCTTTTCTTGCACATTTGGATTCATCCACTAGAGCTTTTCCTTTCGATACTCCAAGCACATCTTTTGCAAAATTTTTAATATCACTAGCCATTTTTTCCCATATAACACTAGCATCCTCATGCACAGATAAAATCTTAAGATCTAAAATCTTACTCTCAAAAATATTTTTATTAATATTCTTTAAATTCCCCCATCTAATCCCAAAATAATATTTTACTTTATTTTTTATTTTCAGCCCCTTAATCTTAATGTCAAAAACTAATAATCGATATTGGGTATATAAATTTTCACTAGAAATAACTTTACAATATTTGCGATCTAATTTTCTTATAAGAAAATAATCAATCTGAGTTGTACTATATCCATTTTTATAAGTGATGAGATTCTCATCTCTTTTTTTAAATAAGGTATTAGCAATTAAAAAATCATAAGCTAAGGATAAAATCTAATATGATCTTATCACCTTCATTTGTCATTCTAAACTCATGGCCACCATGAATGCTTTTAAAATCATTTACCTCTCTACCAACATGTCCATTTAAATCTCCTCCAATAAAAATTTTTTCTTCAAGAGGTATCTTTTGTATTAATTCTTCTAAGTCATTCCAAAATTTTAATTTTGAACCCATATCCAAACCTACTTGAGGAACATAAGCATTCATAATATTAACAATCTTAGCATTAATAACAATCTTTAAAGTTATAATTTTATCTCCAATTCTATTAATTTTTATAACATAATAATTCAAACTCTTATATATTATCATGTCTACACCATTTCTAGTGTGACTCCTACTCGAATACCATAGTTTAAAACCTAAACTATCAATCTCCTTAGCCTTCTCTCTAACCCATTTAATTTCCTGAATGCACAGAATATTTATCTTCCTATGAATCATAATATATATTAATTTCATTAATTTACCTATAAGGGAACATATATTCCAAGTTTTTATCCTAATTTTAGGTTTATGGACTAGCTTCTTTGCCCACATCCGTCCTTGATGTGGAAACCCTTGCCTATTTAACACTGCACCCGGGCGCCGGTGCAGCGGCCCTTGCACACTTGTCGTTGTATTCAGACCATACAGCATGTCACTTTCAGGGGACGCCCTAGCATTAACACAGTTTTTTAAAGGATTCATGTCATGATTATTCAACAAGTTTTACGCTGGTTGTCGACTACCTAACGCAACCATCCACTTTTATTATCCAAGACTTAGGACCTGGCAATGGCAATGTTAAAATTTCTATCATATGCAAAACAAAAAAATATATAAACCATACAAATAAAAACTTCTCAAGTAATGTAGGATTAAATAACTAAATTGAAATTCTTATGTTTATAACATATATATTATTTTTATAATATGGATAATATTTATTTTTTTAGCTAATATAATATATATTTTTTTATCTATTTACATTTTTATATATTTAATTATACATTATAAACAATTAATTTTTATATATTTAATCATGCACATGGATGATATATATATATATATAACATAAATTACATTTATATATATATATATATATTATATATATATATATATATATATATATATATATATATATATATATATATATATATATATATATAACATAAATTAATAATATTTTATATTAAGTTATATGATTATATGTAAACTCAATTAGATTAAAAATCAAATTTAAAATTACAAAATATATTGTGTATAAGTTCTATTTATATTTCTATCATACAATTATATTATTACATCATTATTATATCATTTAAATCATATTTAAATAATTTTAATATTTATTATATCATCAGGTTCGACATCTTGTTCAATCCTAGTCGAACAATTGAATCTTAAACCTCTCATTCTTTCAGTTCTATATCTAATCTGATTTTCACAATCTTGATATTTCACTAATTGCCTTGGTATAGTTGCTTCTACATACTTCAACACCTTTCTATTGATAGGTATAAGCCAAATCTTAAAGTTATTAAAGTAAATAATTATCGCATGGTAAGATTAAATATAGCCGGGTATCGTGGTTAGGAAAATGAATGGTTTTTATTTTAAATAAAATTGTAATGTTCTAACTACGTTTGCATCCCCTTTATCAACGTGTCTACCATTCAAGCTGAAATTCTTGTCCTGAATTATGCCCTAGAACTTCACATTTAACTAGAGATTCACAATATATGGATAGAATTGGATGCCCTAATTCTTATCAATCTCATTAAAAATAAAAAATAAATAAATAAATAAAAAGGAAATGCAAATATTTTTTGTGATACTAGGAAAATCTTTTAAATTGTTGGCTTATATTCAATTTTTATTTCTTTTACTTTCTGAGAAGGGCACTCATCTGTAGACGGGCTTTCTTTTTTTTTTTTTTTTTTATATATATATATATAGGACTTTTGAGCCGATTAAAAGTAAGCTATACACACATATTCATAAATTAAAATTACATTTGGGACAATTTTTTTCTTGCTTTTTAAATCAATTTTTAAATATAAATGTTTCTTGAACTCAAATTTTTTTCACTAAAAATCTACTTTAGAAAACAGTAAAGAAACTATCACAAACAAAAGCTTCATTTGGGATGGCTTTCTTAATGCTTCTTAAAATAATTTTCTAAAAGCAATAAGAAAGCCATCCAAAATGAAACTGGCTTTCTAATCATGGCACCAAGCCATAGAATAGATTATTTTTAGCTTTCTTATCCCTGCCAAGCTTAATGTTCTCATAACTGCTGAAAAATTGGGCCTGTCAGACTTGAGAAAGTCTTAATATTGATAATGTCTTTCATGCTTCGTTCTTCTCTTAATGAATGTGGCTGCCAGAACTGGTACATATTTTAGCATCTCTAATGGTAATTTATTTATATTAATGTGAGCTTCATTTTCTAATTGTTCTTCAAGGTTATCAGGAAGATACAGGTTAAGTCTGTTCTGACTATTTCGTTTCATATTTGGGTGCTATGGGTTAAATAAAATTACTTACTGATCTACACACACAACGAAAAGTAGGATTAGAACTGAAAAGATAAATAAATAAAATTAGTATTAAATAATTAAACAGCAGTAAAATGAACCAATGCCAATAAACAATTAAAGCAATGAATAAATAGAACAATTATTTTGAAAGTTGGCACCAAATAATTGAGATATGACTACTAAATAATGACAATAACGATTGAATCCACTTCAATTAATGTGTTAATTTCATGAAAACCAGAGGGAAAAGGTTTCATTTGTTTATATTCCTTCATTAGCAAACGAAAGAGTCAGCAATAAAAAGAAAATAGCGTGGCAATTATTATAGAATTTTTTTTCAAATTTCAGCTAAAATTGCAATATAGCCATCTAGTTTGGCGCAAGAAAGAAAACAGGAGCAGAGGAAAGCACAAGCTCGTCAGACCATTTACCATGGAAAAATGAATGATTGAGGTTTCATTTGAGATGACTTTCTTATTACTTTTTAAAATAATTTTTTAGTAAAAAATTAAAATTTTTTTACTACAAAACTGCTTTAAAAAGCAATAAAAAAACCATCCTACACGAAGCCTCATACTCGCCGAGATGGATCATTAAAAATAGAAACTCCAAAATAACACAAATTCCAAAGCAAAAGCATATCTCTAATTCAAGTAGCAAACAATAACAAAACCATCCCAAGAAATTATCCTAATTCAAAACAAGTGAATACCAATCTCCACAGTTGATATATCAATGATCGCCAGGAATTGACTTGATTATATCGGAGTCACCTGAAAAAGTGTTTGCTCTCAGAAGCCAATACATAAAAATGGAAGCTGTGTAAAGCACAATGGTGCTTCATCTAACTGACCTGGGTCAATTATGCTGAGGCAGCACACTCGGAAATATTTACCGCAAGCAGTTCCAAGATCAACATTATCTACAATCAATGATAAATGAACCAGAACAAGGTACAACATAACCGTTTAGTTAGACAAACCAAAAGCTACAGATTGTAATCGGCAATAACTAGAAACTAACAAGGAAAAGTGCAGTAAGGTAAATTTGGACAAGGAAAAACCTTACGCATATGGTACAATATATATATGTATAACGAAATATGATAAATCTTTTTGGTATTAAAAATAAGCAAAGTTATTTAATGAAGCACATTTCAGCTTTCAAGTCACTTGGCTCATTTCATCCTCTAAGTTAATATGTATTCTATTAATCCTGGTTAAATCAGAAACCAGGGAAAAAATCTAAAAACTAAAAAAGACTAGCTCTGAACTTAATAGCCAAAATCATGCTTTTACCCGTATCCAAGGAGCCTCTAAGGTTTACTTGAAACAAAACTTTAAGAAAGCAGCACTAGTGAATGTCCAATGTAATGGCTGCTCTAGAAAAGCAACAACAACATCAAGCCTTTGTCCCACTATTTGGGTTGGCTACATGAATCCTTTTTCTCCATTGTGTCATGTTAAAAGTCAAATTCTCATTTAAATCTAATAAAGAAATATCATTTCTAATATTTTCTAACCAAGTCTTTTTAGGTCTACTTCTACCTTTCTTAACATAAGTCGAATCTAATACCTCTACTTTCTAATCGGGTCATCGAAAGGCCGCCATTTTATGTGACCAAACCATCTAAGGCGACTATCTAATCTTAACTTCCACTGGATCTACTACAACCTTTTCACGAATATGCTCATTTCGTATCATATCTCGAAGGGTAAAGCCACTCATCCAACTGAGCATCCTCATCCCTGCAACACTTAACTTAGTATTATGCTTCTCTTTTAATGGCCAACATTCAGCACCATAAAGCATTGCAGGTCTTACCACCATCTTATAGAATTTTCCCTTAAGTTTGAGGGGGACTTTTCTATCACATAACAAGCCCAATGCATTCCTCCACTTCAACCATCCAACTTGAATTCTACTGATAATATCCCCATCTATTTCACCATCACTCTGAATAATAGATCCAAGATATCTAAAACGTGTACTCTTATTAATGACTTGATCGTCCAAAGTCACAATCCCCTCACTAGGTCTATTACAACTAAAATTACACTTCATATATTCAGTTTTAGATCTACTCAAGCAAAAACCTTTAGACTCTAAGGTTGACCACCATAATTCAAGTTTACCTTCAACTCCCTCTCTAGTCTTATCAACAAGAAAAATATCATCAGCAAAAAGCATACACCAAGGTACATCCTCTTGCGAATGTCTAGTGAGAACATCCATGACTAAAGCAAAAAAATATGGGCTTAAGGCTGATCCTTGATGTAATCCAACCAAAATAGGAAAATATTTTGTCAAACCACCTTGTGTCTGAACATAAGTAATAGCTACTGCATATATATCTTTAATGATTTGAATATATGCGTTATTAACTCCTTTCTTTTCAAGAACTCTCCATAGAACTTCTCTTGGAACTTTATCATATGCTTTCTCTAAATCAATAAATATCATATGTAAATCCTCCTTATTCTCTCTATATTTCTCCATCAAACCTCTCAATAAATGTATGGCTTCCATAGTAGACCTACCCGGCATGAATCCAAATTGATTTTGAGAAACATTAGTATCACGCCGCAACCTACGCTCCATAACTCGCTCCCATAATTTTAAAGTATGACACATTAACTTAATTCCTCTATAATTTGCACAATCTTGTGCATCGCCTTTGCTCTAGAAAAGCATATGGTTTTAAAAACATGATTTTATGGAATTAAAAAAAATTTCATTTTGCAATCTTTTTACTTTTTTCATGCAAAGTAGTCACCATTTCTAAGAAGAAATAGAGCTACAAAATAACCCTTTGGAAGTGGAACAGTTCAGTGTGAGACCGCCGTGAAGCGTGTAAATGTGGCAAAGCATAACAATGTGCGTGCATAGCTACACTTTGCATGCCCCATGCTTCACCAAACTAGTGCTCACAAGTGCGAGTCAGATGTATTTCTTTGTTATATGTTCAAGGGTCCCAGTACAATGAGAACAAGCTTTGAGTCTTCTTCTGATCAACTGTAGACGTTAAGTCTCCTATTAATGTCAGGCCTTTTTAACCCCATTGCAATCGCAAGCATCGGGATGAGCAAACCAAGCACAGCAAAAGCCAGGAGAAAACAAACTCACACATTATTAATCCCATGCTTGATTTCAAGCCTTAGTATTCATATTTTCACTTCACTTAATGTTTTCAATTCATCCTATTTTACTTTTAAGAATTCTTATTAAAATGTTCACAAAAATTCTTCTCTTCTTAAAGTACACTTACAATAACTCATGAGTTCAACTTTTTAAATTGATTACTAGTTGATAATATTTTTTTCTTATTAATAGTTCACTTATAGCATAGGTTATTTCATAAAAATTAATTGTCCGAAGGTTGCTAAATATCATAATACTACGTAATGTTCTGTGCAATATCCGTGCTTCAATTAACTAAAAGACAAGCTTTGTTTGCAATTCGCATGTCCAAACAAACAAATCCCTTTATACATCACTGCGCTCCCGATCAGCTTGCATAGAAATAAAACCTTTGACAATCAAGATGAAGGAAAACAGGATGTCAGCTGCCTGGATTTTTCCATTAAATGGGATTGTCTCTGGATGGTGTTTTCTTGCTAGATGATCCTAAATCAGCCATCAAAAACAGCCCAAAAAAAAATGGGCTACTTTATACATATATTTTGAACAGGCCCCGAATAATGTGTGGCTCCATCTTGAAAAATCAATTTTCTGGGGCAGAAGACATGTTTCTTCAGCACTTGATTCAGCCTACCATCTTTGGCAGGAGCATTTCAGGATTTTTTTTTTCATTGACGGTATAATTGGACTAAAATGAGATTCAAATATAAAATTTGAAACAGATGTCATTAACCAAAAAAGTAAGGTGCCACCATTCTTAAACATTGCATCAAATTAAAAAAAACATTTTCTTCAAAATATATATTACTGCTGTTTTATCAAATGGAAAAAAAAGAAAATCTTAATTAGCATAGGGAAGGGTTATTTCTAGAAAATCTTCTAACAATCAAAATATTTGATGGATCCAGAACACAGGATAGATAATAATCAGGAAAACTTTTAATAATTTAGCGACTGCAGACCACATGCAATCCTATATATGCATAAAACAAATCAATATTATGCTCCAGAAACAAATAGCTCTGTGATATGGCCAGAGATTATGAAGAGAGATTACAAGCATGCTGCAGGAAAAATAAACCAGCGCATTGCAGTTAAGAAATGATAATATCAGACCATTGAGATTATCTATTAAAGTGCTAAACAGATAAGAAACTTACTTCCATTAAAATGATGAACGCCAACCTTTCCAAGCATCGCATAATACTCAATCTCAGACTTGCGGAGTGGAGGGCAGTTGTTTGCAATTATTACTAATTTCCCTATTAGAATGCAAAAACAGTGAGGCAATGATAAGAATTAGCCGTTCTTGTAATTCGTTGGCAGTGTAAACCCTTGCTATACCAAACAAACAAAACTTGTAGATGCAACAGGACAAAAAATGTTTGCATACCCATTTCATAACTTTTTTAGAACATTTACAATTTTAATAAAATAGATGTTAGTTAGTTAGGACGCTCAAGCATGAGTCTCAAGTAGGGAGAAAAACTCCCAATCAGTGAGCCCGGTCTCTCCTCTATTCACTAAACAACCAACATTATGCTCATGATTAGTAATGCAAAATGTGCTACAAAGGCAATGAGGGCTTCAAGTGCTAGAGAAGCAAGGTCCATCCTCTACAAATGAGAATCCAATTGTTTCCACTCTATTTTCTTCATCGTTAACCTTTTGTTATTATCCATCTCTTATCCCACATTTATTTGGATAAAAGAAAAGGATCTGGTGGAAGAAGAAAATAATGTGGAAGAGCTTCAGCAGAAACAAATAATTTATAGCTTAGAAGATATAAGTAGAAAAAATAAATACTAATAAGTGTATGGTGAATGCAATGATTATTCATTTTCAACACCTTACCATTAGAAAGAATTATAACAGGATCTGATAGACATGATGTTTCTCACACTTACTACACTAGATCAGCACACTGTACTTCAATCACTTTAAACTACAAAGAAAACCTGGAGTAACCACGTTGTATATCTTGCTCTACAACGAAATCACCTAAAAAACACTCCCTCAAATTTCTCGCCTATCTATACATCAGTGCTAGCTAGTACCTTGCACAGAAAAGAGTACTAAATGCACCATTAAGCATGGTTTTGCATGAAAATGCATTCTTAAATACATCAATCTCCCTTCATATTGACATATCAAAGCAAGATAATGATAACATCTCCAAAGTATGTTACAGTTTACTCCTATAAATCAGTTATTTTTACCAAAACATATTCCCAATCTTTCCTTAAACTAATCAGTCTGGCATCACAACAGCTAGTTTCAATACTACATAAAGTAAATAAATGGTTTCCAGTAATACAAAAATAAAAATAAATTGAATCTCATTCAACAGTAAATTATGTGGTTCAACATATGTCTTAAACACATGAAAGGCCTAATATATGTAAGAAAGGGTCATTATATTGATCTTAGAAGCCCTTAATATGACCTGCTAATATGTCACGTGAAGATAGTTTGGTCAGATTATAAAAGGTCTCCTTCAAAAAAATAGCAAATTAAATTGCAATATTCTACCATAAAAATAATTATAGTACATCACAAATTCACAATAATTAAAAAGATGTAGGCAATGAATATTCTTTAATGAAACTTAGATAGATGTATGTAGTGGGATAAAGGCTTGATGTTGTTGTTGTTGTTGTAGATAGATGTATGTAGGGGTGTCAAAATGAGTTTTGGGTCGGGTTCGGATCCAACCCGAAACTGACCCGCCCTCGATTGATCAAACCCAAATCTTACCCGATTACACAAACGGGTCAAAAATCTAAACCTAGACCCAAACCGCCCCAAATCTGGGTCGACCCGACCCGACACGCTGACCCAAGTGAGCAAGCGTAGAGTAGGCGAGCGCGACGAGAGGCACGTGGAGCGGGGGCGAGTCAAGGGTGGGTCGCAAGCGAGTAGGGCAACTGCGACGCCTGCGGGCAACAGGCGGGATGCTCGAGCAAGAGCGAGACGGGCGGGCAGGGGGGGTTGCCACATGTAGCTCGCGACTCGGCGCGGGCAGGGTCTACCACTGGCAACGCTGACGATGTGGCCTGTGCGGGACCTCAGGTGGGAGTGGTGAGGTTGGACGGGACGGGTCAAATCCGACTCAAATTCGGGTTAGCGGGTTGACCCAGACCCGATCTAATATTTCAAACGGTCGAAATTTGAAACACGAACCCCACCCGTTTGTTAAATGGGTTGACCTGAACCCAAATTTTTCATGTCGGGTTCGGGTCGAGTCAAAATTTGATATCCCTGGATATACGACAGTTTATGTTTTTCGTTGATTTATTTAAAGATTAAAATGCTAGGTAAAAAAATTAATATAACAAAGAATATATATATATACTTATTTAATGAAATATTAGAAATATATTTATTTTTAAACTATTTCTAACAATAACTTTTATGGTTATGATAAATTATTGGTTTGAATTTTAATTGCATGGCCTTAGTGTTTACTCTGCATTGGGAATTTTTGTTAAAACCATTTAATTAAAAACTAAGTTATGGTTGTGTAATTTCAAAAAAATTTTCGTGTTCATATAAATTTCAATTAAGATCCTTTCAATAGAATGGTAAGATTCAACAAATGAAACTTAAGGGATTAAAAGTATATATTTAATGAGGCTCTTTCATTTGTGGGATTTCAAACAACTTTCTGGTATTAGAATACATTATACAATGACCTTAATGAAAAAAGCATTGTTAGAGGCAGCACAAAAACCACTTCGTTCTTCTAAAATTCTGAGAAATTTGCATAAAATGGAGATACCATTTGTCCCCCTTAAGGAAAAAAAAGAACAAGTCCCCCTTTGTCTACAAGTGGTATGTCTTGCCCTATTCTTCTTTTTCAAAGGAAATTAATAACTTGACTAGAATTAAGCTCCAAACTAGACTCCAAACATATATAAGAGGCTAAAACTTGGAATTCATTCATAGGTTTGGGTTAAATCCCAGCATGCACAAGCACAACTTAGTTATGGAACAAATTTCATCAGGATACCAATAATATTCTTATATAATCATTTTAGGTATCATTAATCTCTCAATAGTGGGTAACCATGCTTCCTTAAGAAGGAAACACAGCCATTTCGATACAAATTTACCTAAATATTGAACTGAGTAGGATGCCACACATTTTAGCAATAAGAAACAGATCTAGAAGTTCTATGTAATAACTATTCCTACAATGCACAGAGCAGACTATGGTCTCTCATTTCCAGCTATTATTTTCCCCTTAAAGGTAAAGCGCTACAATTTAACAAATAGATTAAAAAAAAAACTGTACCAGAATTGAATGATCGAGCATTTTAGGAAAGAATCATCAATTTCCTTTAACTGTAAAGGCAATATAGTTGAGATCAAGAGAGAAGTCAGCATCAATCTTTAACTCATGCAATGATTCCAAAGATTCTTAGAGCATAAACTTAAGGATTGGTTTGGGTTAAACGAAACTAACGGAAATGAAATGAAATCATAATTAACTCTGTGATAATTATAAATATATAAAGACATTGTTCTGAACTTTTCATATTTTGTTGCCATTTTCTTGTAAAATTCCCTTCATCCAAACATAGGTGCCATTTCACGCCCCAATTAAGCAAAAGAATGAAATGCTTTCAAAAATGTTCATAGAAAACAGACAAAGAGGCGCAGAGACACGCTACCCTTGGAATTTCTAAGAGATCTGAGAACGGTCTTGTAACCGAGAGTATACTTCCCGCTCTTCATCACCAGGGCCAGCCTATTATTAATGCTCTCCGTAGACTTCTTCTGCATCAAATAAAACGGAAGGAAGACCCACCATCAAATTCAGCAAAAATAGATCATCGAACATCAAATAATTGTACAGTGGTAAAATCTAAGCCTTATTAAGTCCAAGAGATTAGGATAATACCGCTTTCTTAACGGGCGCCATGGCTGTGCTTCTTTGCGCGTAACAAGAAAACAGCGCCCCCTCTCTCCCTTCCTCGTCGTCGGCAATAACCAAAACCCTAATTTGCAGAGCGTAGGTTTTATACGACAGGAATGTGCTGATGCTAAATGACGGAATTACCATTGAGTCGTATATATATAACACAAAATTTAAAATATATTTATTAATTTTTATATCTATCATAATATAATTTGGATCACTATATTTTGTACATTTTTTTTTAGTATTTGATAGATATTTTTTAAAATTCTTTAAAAGAACATGAACCTATTTATTAGTGCTTCATTTTTAAGTTATTTTTTTAAAATAAAAAGGTATTTGATTTATATATTTTAAATTTTATAATAGCAGATTTGAATGTCATTCTCCTATTGTTGTTTGCAGTTGCCGCAAGTCTCCACCCGAATGTCAAACAGAAACACATTTTTTATTTTCTCTCTGTTATGAGTAGTGCGACACCAATATTGGCGTCATACTCTTTAAAACATAAAAATGACGTTCGATTTGCCATTCAGTTGGATGATCATGGCTACTGTAAATCAGAGAATGTCATTTGGTTGGAGATGACCTTAGTGAGAGAATCTTAAATTAATAAGAGTTAGAGAGGGTAACAATATGATCAACACATAGGATATAGGAGAAAAGAAAAGAACTACATAAAAATTTACTTATAATCTCATTTAAAGTAAGATGCCTTCATTACACTTACTAATTCCCAATAAGGAAGTTTGTCCATAGAAGGATATATAGTTGAATTCTATAAATTGATGTTTAAATGTAATCCTAAGGAGCATACCATTACCATATTCATTGGTGAATTACATCTAACCATTACTAACATTATACATTAGCAATAATATTGGACATTATCTGCTTTCACTAAATCAGCTCTAAGGGTAAAATGGTAGTAGAACCATATTAAAAACCCTATCTAGTTTAGGATAAGATTTTTCATAATTCTGGTAAGAAAACTTGTGCTAACACACCCTAAGAGCCTCCTAAAAATAATGTCTCCAACCATTCGCAAGAGTGAGGAAGTACTAAATTATTGTACATGCTTAGGATTTGTACTAATTGCTTCAAAATCTCCAAATTGGCATATTGAGTCGTTAGCTAAGGAGGTCTTACCTAGGATGAAATGAAATAAAAGATAAACCGGATGCTGCAATGATCAACTAGTATATGCAAATGATGAAGAATTTCTTATAATTTGAAGGGTTTTAAGTGTGGTTATAGATCTAGAGTTTGATTGGCTCGACTCTTTAATACTAGATGCACCATTCAAGACAAAGTGGCAATATATTTATTGATGGGGGATGTTATAAGAATGTTGTATCTAGTTATATGGTTGAAAAAATAAATCTAAATTCCCAATAACACTCTACTTCTTATAGATTATCCTGACTTCATAAAGAAAATGTGACAAAAGTATCAAATTCATGTTCAATGCAATTTTTCTTATGTAAGAAATTATAAGAGGAGGTTCTAGGTAATGTGGTTTATATGGATGCTTTCCACTTCCTTTTATGATGACAATAATAATATGGTAGAAAAATCATCTATGATGATCATAATAATACCTATGCATTAGAGTGTGTGACAGAGAATTGGTTATTGATGGTTTTAAATGAAGGATTTTAAGGAAGTTGTATACACTAATTTGATGGCTACAAAACAATACTTTTTAAAGTTATGCAAGAATTATCATAGACAGATGAAAAGTGTATAAGAGAAAAGAGTTGTCTTTATTATAACTAAATCAAGAATTTTTTTCCTACCAAATATAGGAGCATAAGGCAGGTTAAATTATTTTTAGCATTATTATTCAAATCAAAATGTAAATCTGGTGTTTAAAACTGAATCATTGATGCCCTTGGTAGGCGATATCCTTTCATTATTACTCAACAATAGAAGTTAATGAAATTTAAGATGGTCAAAAGAATCATATTCCAACAAAGAAGAAATTTCCATAAAGTGGTTAACCTACTAAAACCTTCAACATTGCAATACTTTCAGCCTATTATGATAAAAAAATTATTTCGGACATTGAGGACAAATTTCCTTTAACCTGGAGAGAATGACATACTTGGAGAGAGAAGGGTAATTTCTATCTATAAAAATCACTTAAAAGACTCTTATCTCTTATATCCCTAGAAGAGGTAATTTAATAATTAGGTGTCTTAGGAGTTAATAGGTCAAATGCCATCTTGTTAAATAAGGAAGATGATATTTAGAGAGTAAGTTTTAGCTTTATCTTATTAGGGAATGCTTTTTCTATCTGAGGGTACATTTTCCCTTAGCTTTGGAGAGACGACTTAAGAGGAAACCGTAGTGTAGCTCAAAACCTTACCAAGATTGGTATGCTTAGACCTTAAACTTTTCTCTTATGATTTGTTAATTTTATTAACTTTTTCAAAAGTTAGCACTGGTCTTTTTCTTACTGTACAATTACCACTCATCAATTCTGTGAGTCAAAATATTAGTATAATAGGGTTCTTGTTGCCTTCCAACAACTAATAATGAAGTTTTAGTCCCTATAATAAGAATTTTCTCGAGGACTGCTTAATAATAATGTTTCTTGAAGCATAGAAACCATATAAAATAGGTTCTCTATTTTCATTTCTTATTTCTATCATTTAATATATTTTAACCTCTTATTGGTTAAATTGTTGATTGTTCACTATAGGTTGGCTAAAATTTTCAATCAAAATCATTTGAGTAACAAAATATGAGAAAATTAAGTGTGTGATCAAAAATTTCAACCTCATCTTGAATTTATAGCTCCACCTACATCTGGTTTTCTTTTCTCCAATCTACTAAAATTAAGTGGGAGATTAGAAATTTCAACTTCATAGTGAATCAAGAATTCCATCTACATTAGAGTTTCTACTCTCCAATCAATTGGTTCATCTTAATACCTTAATCTTAGATACATATCTATTTGTTTTGCACTTATTTGATAACTATAGGTGGCTAGAATAATTTGAACATCTATTTTAAGTTCCAAAGAAGTGCAGTGATTAGTTGCATGTTGAAATAGAGCATAACCATCCATACTTGTAGTTTTAAGGCTTGGTGTGCGTGTTCCTTAAAAAATCAAAGCCTTTGTGAATACATTTAACCTTAACAATAAACTCCTTTGTAGTTGTGCAATTAGTACAACCATGGAGTTGTATTCTATTTGGTAGTTTTCTATGAGATTGGGTGTATCATGTTACTTCTTAAGGCATTATTTTAGTTTATTATTATCATAATGAAATTAATTCCAATCATTACTCTTTTTCTATAGAATTAATGATACTTTAGCTATCTCAACTATTTTTAAGCCTTTTGTCTTCTAGGGCTAAGATGGTGTGCTTATAACCAACTCATCAATTTGCCAACTATAGGAGGGCCAAGAAACAGAAAAATGGAATAAATGATCATATCCTACGAGGGCACACTCATGTGAGTTGCAGCCCCACTGTAATCTTATTTAAGTAAGCCACCTCCAGCAACATCGGAGATCTAAGGTGGAAGAACACGAAATTGTAGAACAATGGTGAAGTTATATTACTAAGAGAAGGGGATTGAAAATACATCATAAACTAATAAAAAATGTATAATATTTTACTATTGAATAAATAATTAAATATATACAAGTTATAATTGAGCTTAATATGGAGTCATTAATGACTTACATGTTGAATTATAAATAAATTTATTCATTAATATTAAAAAATAAGTTGAACTGTATTTAAATTTGATTTATTTAACCTTTGAGCTTCTTAAGGAGTTCAATTTTGTTTTAGTTATTTAATTAAATGAATTTGAATAACTATCAATCAAATTAAATTTAAATTATTCATTGAGTATATTTGATTCACTTGTAACAATTTTATTGAGAGGTAGAGCTTATCTTCAAAAGCAACTAAACGGCAGTAACTTCAAAATGGAGGAAAATGCTACACTTTGCAGGAATTTATATAGATTATATAGGAATCATTGGATTTATTTACATATTTGGATCTCATGTCTCGTCTCCGGCGCGCCCAGCTCCGCCGTCCGTCGTCGCGGTTGCCGGCAGCCGATGAAGAGCATCTCCTCGCCATTGCTCGTTTATTCAACGACCGCCACCCATCTTCCGCACTCGCGCTCGACTCTGCCCTCTCACCCCTCCTTCTCGGCCTCACCCACCCCTCCTCTCTTCTCCGCGCCCTTTCCCTTCTTCCTTCACCTTCCGCTGCCCCCCTACTCTTACTATCCGCCATCCGCCTGCGCTCCCCTCTCGCTGACCACCGCGCCACCGGAAAAACCCTAAACCTTCTCCTTCGCTCTCGTAACCTCCGCCCCGCCGTCGATTTCCTGCTCTCCCTCCCTCACCCATCTCCTCTCCTCCACGATGCCCCCTTCAACGCCTTAATTCGCTCCCTCGCCCGCGCCGGCCATCTCCGCCGTGCCGTTCAGGTTTTCCGGCTAATGCCGGCACGCGGAGTGGCATACTCCGCTTTCTCCTTCAACTCCCTCTTCGCCGCTCTATTCCGCCGCGGCCGCACCCGCGCCGCTGCACGCTTGTTCGACCTCATGCTTCGTCTCGGCGTTCCGCCCGATGCCGTCACCTTCAACACTGTCATTCGTGGCTTTTGCCTTAATACAATGGTATCCGAGGCCTTCCATGTTTTCCGCTTAATGCCCCGCCACCACTGCGACCCCGACGTTGTCACCTACAATACTCTTCTAGATGGGCTCATTCGGACAGGGAAGTTTGGTGCTGCTCATAAATTGTTTGAAGAAATGCGGAAGAAAAGTGCTGATGTTGTGCCGAATGTCGTTTCCTATACCACCCTCATCCGTGGCTACTGCAGCCGGCTTATGGTGGATAAAGCCGTTGCGTTATTTGGCAAAATGGTGGTTGTTGGCCTAAAGCCGAATAAGATTACTTTTAATACCCTTATGAAGGGCTTTTGTGAAGCCGGGAACTTGGATTTGATGAAGAATTTTTTTGATAAAAAAGCCGGTTTCAAGCCTGACATTTGCACCTTCAATACTCTGATAGCTGCACACTGCAATGCTGGTAGTGTGGAGGACGCACTCAAGACGTTTGATCGATTGACGGAGCTTGGCTTGAAGGGTGATTCTGCTACTTACAGCACTCTTGTTAGGGGACTGTGCTCCATTGGGAAGTTTGGGAGGGCAGAGATGTTGATTGATGAGCTCCATGAGAAGGAGATTTTCAGGAGAGCTGATTCTTGTCTTCCTTTAATGGCTTCTTATAACCCACTGTTTGAGCATTTGTGCAGCTGTGGGAAGACAGAGAAAGCTGGGAAAGTTCTTCGGGAGCTGCTTGAGAGGAGAGCTACTGTGGATATTGCTGCATTCAAGACAATTATCCTAGGGTACTGCAGGGAAGGTGCATTTGTAAAAGGATACAACCTGCTGGTTTCAATGGTGATGAGGGACCTGAAACCGGATTATAAATTGTGTGAAGAGTTGGTGAAGGGATTCATATCCAAGGGAAATATTGGTTGTGCGTTGGAGGCTATGAAGAGGATGTTGGATAGTGGTCACCGGCCTAGTACGGATTGTTTTCATTCAGTCTTGGATGGGCTTTTGAGAAAGGATGGTTATGCGAATGAAGCTGCTGATTTGGTTTCTGTAATGTTGGAGAGGAAGATCCGTCAGAATAGTGATCTTTCAACTGACGTTATTCATAAGCTTTTTGGAAATGGTTTGAATGAAAAAGCTTTCGAGATTATTCGGTTGCTTTATGCTAATGGGTATTGCGTGAAGATGGAGAAGCTCGTCCTTATTCTTTGTCAAGAGAGGAAATTCCTGGAAGCGCGAGGTCTTTTGTTATTCAGTTTGGAGAAAAAAGAAAATTTGGATCTTCAAGGTTTTTGCATGGTTGTGAATGGGCTTTGTGAAGTTGAGAGAGCTTCAGAAGCTTTTGATTTGTTTTATAACGTGATTGACGAGCAAGGATCAGGTGCTATTTCTAGCTGCATGAAGTCCTTAATGCTTGCTCTTGAGAGAACTGGAATGCTGAAAGAAGCAGAGTTTGTTTCTAAGCAAATTATTAGGACAGATGTTGGAGAGAAACCCAATGTCAGGTGAGCCTTGCTGCAACTTGCTCATCCATTGTTACAAAATGTTGTTTTGGATGCCATGATAAAAAGTGTCCTTGCACTTTGGGTAAAAGTTTGGATGATATCATGATGCATGAAGCTGATGAAAACTGAAGAGGGTAATAGATTATTTGAACATTCCTCCAAATTGTTAAATCCTCATAAATAAGATTGTATTTGGTAAGCTTCTGTGCAGATCAGGGAGAAAAGTTTTATTTCATCAACCATCGATTTTGGTAATAGCATAAACATACTGAATGTAAAGTATTGTTGTTAGTATACGAGTCATGGAAAATGGCTTCTCCCTGTCACAACCCATGGGATATATGGTAAAGGTAGCTGTAAGCGAACTTCAATTATGCAAGTTGCTCCAGAATGAAGGAACTAGCAAATGGTGCGGTGCCTAATGACATTATTAGAAATTGAAGCTAGTGATCGTGATATCTTATGCTTGCTATAGCTTTCAAAGGTGATGTCACTCAGCTTTTTATTCATTTAAACCTTTAATTTTTTTTCTTTACAAACATTATGTTGATGCGTCTAAGCCCATGCTTGACTTTTAGCAGGCAATCTAGAATCAAGTGAAGAATAGAAGCAGCGACAATCAGCAACTTCTGACTTTTTTGCTTATCCTGTTAAATGGAATCAAGAGTTTTGACAAAGATGAAAAGTATACTGATGGATATAACGGTGAAAGCATGCTTAGGAAGGGAAAATGGGATGAAAAAATAGGCTGCTAAAGTGGTACAAAGCTATATCTTTTGGATCCTTGAATGCTTTTTTTATTCCTTTGTACATTTAATTACTTTTTGTTACATGAGATGGGACCTAAGTTTATTTTTTTATTCATCAAGCTTGTGAGCCTGCTGAGCATTTCACTGATAATACATCCGTGTCAAGGGAAAGTAAATAAGAAATTGAAATGAATGAATTTTGGATTTATGATGTATAACCAACAACAGTTCTTCATACCGGTTTTCTGCAATTGATAATCCGGAAAACTGATGGATATTAGTGACGCATTTGAATTGTATGTTATTTTTCACTAAGTTCAAAGAATCACTTTAGTGGTTTTGGCGTCTTTTACTCGAATGATCACTTCATCTATCGTGTTCAAGAAGATGTTTATTACTCAGTTTGCTAGTGCACAGAGGTCTTTAATGAAGTTGTTGGCTTTGCTAAATAAGGCCGAAGCTGGGTGAGTCTCTGAGGAGCTTCATCATTTGATTTCAAAAAGAGACACTTGATGTGAAGGATTTAGAGCCGGTTGTAGCCCGAGCTTCTTTGACATATGTCTAAGAGAAGGACTTTTCTGATACGCATTTGGCTTGCAGTAGTCAGAAACTTTGGCCAAGTTATTAGATCTCAACAATAATTATGTAAGTGTGGAGTGTTTAATATTGAGAATAGTTCAATAGCACTGAGGAGGAAGGAGGACTATCACATGGTAGAAAAATTTCGACAATTTCTTAGGGACCAAAGAAGTTGTCTTTGGGATCAGGCGGCTGAAGATTGATTCTGCAATGATCAGAGGAGAATTGTAAACTTTTAACGAACTTATCATTTTGAGGGTTGTGTGCAGAATGAAGAGTGTGGATATGATTGCTATGTAGAGAGGTTGCCGCCACTTGATATTTGCTCACTATCGACTGTTGCTCCACTGAGTCTCCATGATCGAGCTTGTTGAGGCCATTCATAATAAAAAATACTTCAAAAGCCTATGCCAATAAAGGCTTGAGGGCACCTCCATAATCAATCAAAAGACTATGCATGCCACCAAGATCATGGGCATGATACTGAAGAGTATTGACATCCAAGGAGTTTGGTGGAGAACCTAATAAAATTCGATAAGCTAAAAGAATTTATCATTTTTGATGAAGGTAGAAAGCTAGGGAAGGTGCTAATGGAAGAAGCTTGAAATGAGTGCTAACATCTAAGGATTTCCAATGCAGACGATTCATGTCATTGGAGTGGTTTCGGCTATACATGAAGGTGGAGGAGTAGAGGCAACTCACTAAACTTGTTTTAAATGACTTCTCTTAAGAGAGGTGAACTCATAGAGTACCTCTAGGGTGTCTATTGTTGAAGTGCTACCTATCATATTCACTGAGATTGATTGGATAGCATATGGGAATCCACACAATAATGTGGCAGTCATCACGACCCTTATAACAAATTATAAGATATAAGATGGGCAACATCCTATTAGACACTAGGAGTTTGGTGATTATCATTTTTTAGAGTGTTTACAAGAAGATGAATTTTGGTGCTTTTCACCTATTATCAACTTTCAAGCCTCTCTCTAGCTTTTTTGAGGAGCGAAGGGAGATGGAAGGAGTGATTGCATTACTAATCACTTAGGGAGAAGTTGAAAATCAATTCACTGCAATGGTCTATTTCCTAATAATTGGCACACCAATTATGTATGACGCTATCTTTGGTTGAGTACTAAACACTTTAAGGTTAATCATCTCTGCATATCATGTTATCGTAAAATATTCAGCAAGTGGTCATGTGATGACAGATAGAGATGACTTGCTGCAGTTGGGGGTGTGTTACTTGAAGCATTAGGAAGTGTGCTAGAGGAGATTCTTTAATTGGATGTTTCGAGATGATCTAGATTGGAGACTAGTGAAGTGGTTGAAGAAGTACTCATTTCGAAGATAGTCGGACGCCCATTTTTTGAATAAGCATATCTTTTAATGAAGAAAGAAGAGTTGAGTTAATTGCGACTCTCTGGGAGATGTTGATGCATTCGTTTGGCCAATTGATGAAATGTCATGTATTGATATTAATGTTGCTCGTAATAGGCTTAGCATTGATAATAAAGCGAGGCCAATAAAATAAAAGATAATGCTGTTCGTAGTAATGTTGGATGAACCAATTTGCAATGAAGTTTAGTAGCTTCTTAAGGCTAGATTCATCAAGGAAGTTCACTAGAGTGGATTTCTAATGTCGTGCTGGTGCATAAATCGAATGGCAAATATTCGCTCCTGCATTTAGTGCTTTAGTCGACTTTGTCGAATTCACATTTAGCTATCCAATAATGAGTTTTCTTGATGCTTTTTAGAGATATCATTAAATTAAAACACTTCATGCAAATTGTGAGAATATGGTTTTTATTATATGTGAAGGATTATACTGTTATAACATAATGCCATTTTGTTTGAAAAATGTAGGTGCAACTTATTAGCTTTTTATGGATTGCAGTATTCGAGACTAAAAGGGGTAGAATGTAGAAGTATATGTTGATCTATTAATCAAAAGTAATACCTTAAAACAACTTATTCTAGACTTTTAAACAATAACCTTTTCAACAATGAAAAAAAAAATAATGAGACTCAATCCTTTAGAGCAGAATTAGACAAATTTTGGGATTTCTTGTTGACTCCAAAATACATCAAAATAAATTTAGAGAAGGTGAAATCAATTCTTGAAATGCCTTCTTCCAGAAATGTAAATGATTTACAATTGCTAATTGGACGAATTCCAAGATTGAGCATATTCATATCAAAGTTGGGTTCTAAAAAGTGCTAAGCTCACCAAGCTCGCCATTCTTTAAGGTTCTAAAAAGTGCTAAGCTCCTCTCATGGATTGAAGAATGTGAAAATGCTTTTCAACAATTGAAGTTGCTCTTCATTACGTCTACTCCAAAGTTTGTACCCTATGAAGGACTTACTTCTGTATCTTGGACTCAACGACACTAGCAGGCTTTTTGGTCGATTTAGTGTAGTTGGTGCTGATGAAGAAGTGAATACAAAGAAAGGTCTACTATGTACTCTTTATGTTGATGGCGCCTTTTTGACATAATTAGTTGGCATTATTATGGTTCTAAAGAGTCCAATATGAATAATATTCCTCTTATTGATGGTGGTAGGTAGCCTTTTGGTGAGGTTAATGGCTAGCACAGACTATGGATCTTTAGTTTGATATTTATATAGGTGTTATAAAGCTTATGGTGGAATCATGAAGGGTTTTGAAGGATATATTAATAGGAATATCTAGACTAGTCTTGTTTGCACTGATTTGAAAGATCATTTTAGATAGTGACTTTTATGTGAAATAAATGACTGAAAATAATGGTGAAATGTTAGTTTATAATGTAAACTTATGATCTGGTGTTGATGGTAGAGTTTGATGGAGTTTAAGAGGATATTGTAGTGTTGAGAATAAAACTCGGTCCAAGTGTTTCTTAATTGGGCTAACGGCTATGTGGATGTGTTTAGAATTGGTTTTAGAGTTCTCGTTATTGGTTTATTGATCTTAAAGGATGCTTTTGAAGTGAAAAAGAGCCATGTATAGTTTAAAGTAGGTGTTTAAAAGGTGTTGTGAATAACATATAATAAATAAAGATAATTTACCTAGTAAATGTGCACCTTTGAAGCTACCAAGTACCAAGTAAATGAAGAGCATTTTTTTTACAAAATTATTTCATTCTTAAAATTGAAAATTATTATGTATATTAATTTATATTTATAGACATTATAAGACTAACTTTTGGAAGAAAAAATAGAGGAAAACAAGGAAAGGAAAGATGTGATTGGTGGACATTAAAAAGGGGTTCCAACTACCCATTTTTTGCCTCATATATACCTAGCTATATCATGACTGACTATATAAGTTCTTAGATAAAAATAAAATATAAATTACATTTACAATATTTAAAACTATATGTTTATAATTGGGCTTTTGATTGAGATTTTATAATTGGGACTTTTTTTATCTTTTACTTGGGCTTTATTTTTTCCTCTAGTAATTGAGCTTTTAGCTTGATTATCTTCATCTACATAATGTGTTACATCAACTCCTCAAAGCTCAGTTGAAAATTGCTCTGTAGAGTTAAAATCCAAGGAGTTCTCTACCAATTGTGTGGCCAAAGTCTATAAGTCAGAATGAGTCAGTCATATATCACCACTAGGTGATTTATTCTTTCAACGAACTAAAAAGTGATGCTCATAAGTTAGATCATTTGGTATTTCCTTAGTGATGATACAATCAATCCCCATAAATTAATGATTCTACAAGTGAGGAATTATGTCTCTTAATAAAGAGTTAGACTAAACAACATGATATATTAGTATATTAGCAGACAAATCAAGGTGATAGGCATTACATCTAATTATCTTAAAATTTTTGAATGGGTCACAAGTCCTTATATGTAATTTCTTAAACTTAGTTGTTTGGTAATACTTAAGGCTGATACGAATTAAAATATAATCATCTTGTTTAAGTTCTTTTATCGATCCACTATAGTTTATCCTAAAAGTATATTTATCATTACTTGAAGTAATTTGTTGTCTTATAATATCATGTAGGTTTTGAAAGTCCTTAATAAATGTGAATGCAGAATTAAAAAAATGCATGAGATGAGAGATTTGTTATACACTATTTCCAAAGACGAAGTTTTGTTTGTTCTAGAGATAATACTATTATATGCAAATTTAGATATAGATAAATATAAGTCCCAATTTTTTAGACTTTTTTTACAAGACATATTAGTAGGTTTTTCAACGTTCAATTTATAACTTTAGTTTGTCCATTAGTTTAAGGATGAAAAGCAGATGAGACATTCAATTTGAAATTAAATAATTTTCATAAAATTTTTCAGAAGTATGAAATAAATCTAACATTATGATTGTGGATGACGGTTGAAGGAAGGCCATTAGATGTACAATTTTCTTAAAGAATAGTCTAACAATATGTGGTGCATCATTGGTTTTGGAGTACAATAGGAAATGTTCCATATTGGAGAACCTATCACCACTACAAAAATGTTGTCAGGAAATAATGATACCAACAGACATGATAAGTTCATTTTTGATGCACAGAATTTTCCTCATTGATTAATTTAGCGATCCAATCGCCATTGACTAGTTTTTAATCAGTTGTGAGATTGAGTCATGGGTCGCATGTTATCAAACTTTCTTCACGCTATGTCACATCGCATCGTGGCCTGGATCAGAGTTTCGCTCACTGCACATCATTCCTCATCATATATATTACACATGTAGCGAGCAGGCATTGAGATTATGGAAGTTTTGCAAGAAAGTCAAGCATTGAGCTCACATGCATGAAAATCTTTGATCATAAGAAAATTTAAGATCATGAAATTATTTTGTGAAATGGATTGTACAAGCTTGTTAAGATCATCTTGACCTTTCAAATGAGCCAATTTGTGCTCAATTAGATGTTGTTTGACAAATATCAAGAAATTGAAAAAAATTGTGCTCAATTAGATGTTGATGAACATTTTTATTGCACTGTATATCAGTAATCATATTTATTATATAATGATCTCTCTTGATTCGTCTTCGGACTAGGTCCAGGATAACATGATTCATGAACTTTATTATAATTATTTCTCTTCATGAAAATATTTGAGAAGCTAATTACATCACATAGATGTGGAATGGTGACTCAATGGTAATTGGAATCCCCAGTGGGTGTCTTCTCTAACTCAGTATTGTTAAGTCAAGTTGATTCTATGTCTGCCATATATTTGGTCACTCTATCAGGATCTCTACTAAAGGGCCAATGTAAGGATATGGCGATTTGTCCTTTGTCTTATGGTTTGATCATCTTGACGTATGAGGTTTCCTCCAAAATTAATCCTTTTGATTAATCAAATCATACTAGGATATTCCCTACATGATTAGATCCCTATAGATGTGACCTATTGGGTCATACAAGGATATGCTCTAGCCGATAGGACCTTTCTACTCCATATATCTTTGATCATTGGGACCATACTAGGATATGCCCTATATAACTAGATCTCTTTGTAGTTGTGACCTATTGAGCTTTATTTGATATGCCCTAGCTAATAGGACCTTCTACTCTATATATCTTTGATTTGTTCGACCATATTGGGATATGCCCTAACCAACTTAGAACATATTGTTTTTGTTACCTATTGGCTATATCGGGATATGCCCTAGCCAATAGGATCATCTACTACATATATATTTGATCTATTGGACCATTCTAGAATATGTATTAGTCAAGTAGATCTCGTTATAGTTATGACCTATTGGATTATACTAGGATATGCCCTACCCAATAGGATCTTCTACTCCATATATTATAATCAGTTGGACAATACTAGGATATGCCTTAGCTAATAAAATCTTCTACTCTATATATCATTGATCTATTGGATCATACTAGGATATTCTCTAGCCAACTACATCTCTTTGTAGTTGTTGTACGTGATTATGCATAACCAAGAGGGAGGGTGAATTGACTTACTTAAAATTATCTTTTACAGAGTAGTAAAAATAAATTGCAGCGAAAATAAACTAATCGACAAACTCAAAATTTAATTTTGAAGTATTATTTCAAAATAAATTGAGAGCAATAAAAGACTTACCAATTATTTTATAATATTTTTTATTATTTTAAAAATCAAAATCACATGTAAGAATAGTAGATAAAAATAACAAATCAAAAAATGCATGAAATAAAATAAAACTAAAAGAAAAAGGACGCAAACCAAATTTTTATAGTGGTTCGATTAAATTGACCTATGTCCACTCCCCAGAGTTCTCTCCCCGTGTATTTCACTATCCACTCCTTCTGTTCCCAATAAAGCGGAGAAGCCTTTCTCCTTTATAGTGATAGGAGAACACCTTTGTACACCACTTCTCTATAAAAAAAACCACCCTCCTATATCCAGTATGGTGGAGATGCCTCACTACTAGCCTCCCAGTTAGTGAGTCTTATCCCAAGACTCTTCCGAGCTCTTACACCCAAGTGCCCTCACTCTATTAAAATTAAGAAAATAAGGACATAGATAAGAAGAAAAATCTTTGTGCAACCCGATCTCTTGAACACCCTTTCAATGGATCCCTCACAGTCACTCATATCTCTCTCACATTCTCTCCCTTACACAGTAGAATGATTCTCTCTGAAAGCTCTCTCTCAGCTCTCTTGATCTCTCCTAAGAAAGCTTGAGCGTCCAAAGACTCCTATTTAAAGACTTTAAAGAAGTATTTATATTAAGTTCTTAATCAAACCCTAAAAATTATGATATGATTAATGTTGCAGGAAGATCGTATAGTTTGATCTATAAATCATATAGTATGATATGAATAAAGTTATCGATTTGTGGAACCAGATCGTCATGTTTGAATGTGGGTCGTCTAACAAGCTCTCTATTTATTCAGATTGTACGATGCAGATCGTATAGTACTATCTTCACAAGGATGACGACTCAGAGCATTGAATCAGCCTGCCCAAATGGATTGCCCAAACGGAGTTTGGCCAGGCATGCCCTCTATTTATTCGGACTGTACGATTATGATCATACAATATGAAATCAATTCTGACTTATCCCCTTGATTTTAGGTTCTAAAATAGCTAGTTCATAATACATGGTACGAACACTTCAAAATTTTGAAATTACCTATTTTTAGAAATTTTAGGTTTTTAATGGTTTGAATTTGTATAATTGATAATCCAGTACGATCTACATTGTACTGTACGATTGGTTAAACAAATTTTCAATTTCAATTTTTGGTTAATTAATCCACTTGATTTTTAGAATTTATAAAATTGTCATTCAAATCGTACAGTACGAAGTAAGTCGCACAATTAATTAAATCAGAGAATCAAATGCTTTAATTAATTTTATTTAATTTTATACCACCCCATTGTGTGCGTGTGATTGTTCACCCCACTTTATGCCTGACATACAAAAATACTCAAGAAAAATAAAAATACAAATTACAAGTTAAGCTCTCTGATTGTTTATCTTTTTGATGCTGACGTATTTAATCGTGTTCGTTTCCTTTGGCTTCAGTAGGTTCTTGTCTTGAATATGCCACTTGTGTGCTTTCTGCAATGCTAGATTAAAAATAATTTTTCTTCACACATAGCTTGATTAGTAATTAGTATAACTAATAATATTTATAATCATCAAAATCCTTTTATACACTAGGCTCATGGGGTTTAACAGTTGTGACCTATTGGGTCATACTAGGATATGCCCTAGCCGATAAGACCTACTCCATATATCTTTTATTTGTTGGACCATACTAAGTTATGCCCTAGCCAACTAGATCTTTTTGTAATTGTGACCTATTGGGCCATACTAGGATATGCCCTAGCCAATAAAAACTTCTACTCTATATATATTTGATTTGTTGGACCATATTAGGATATGCCCTAGCCAACTAGATCTCTTTGTAGTTGTGACCTATTTGGCCATACTAAGATATGCCATAGCCAAAAGGATCCTCTACTCCATATTATTTGATAGTTGTACCATATTAGGATATGCCCTAACCAACTAGATCTCTTTATAGTTGTGACCTATTAGGTTATATTAGGATATGCCCTAGCCAATAGGACCTTCTACTTGATATATCTTTGATTTGTTGGACCATACTAGGTGTGACACCTTCAGAATTAGTATATAATTCTACTTGTTGTAACCATGCCTCATTTGAGGTTATCAATTGAATTTCTTCATTTAGAACTCTTCTGCATGAGTCTGAACATGTTTTTTTGTATGTGCGAGACTGCATGTATTCTGAAGCTGGTCCCGAGAATCTATTTGCATGTTTTGAAATTTTGAAAATTTTCTCATGGGGCACTGTAACACTATGGTTGGCGCCGCCACAGCATTGAGCTCTCTAGAATTTTAGCAATTAATTCAGCGTTGTGGCGCAACGGAGCAATGGGCTCCTACAGGGAGTGCTGCGGTGCGAGTGATTGGGTACTATGATGCTCGACCTGAATTTTATATTTAAATATCAATTTTCCACTATATCCATTTCATTTCTTCCCCTTCAAGCGGTTGGTTAGAGAGAAAGAAAGAAATTCTAGAGAGGGAAAGCTAGTTTTGGGCAACTTCAATTTGTTTTTAATTATCAGCCCAATTTTGAAAATTATCTAGTTTGATGTAGGTTGTATTTTGTCTATCTTAATTTTAAAAAATAACAAAATTTTCAAAATTTTCTAATTTAATTTATAATTCTATTAGCGAAAATGGGGATAACCTATTATATATAAAATTATGACCACATAACTTTGTATATGTTATAGATATGACAGTTCTGAATATTTAAGTACTTTTCTGAGGAATTTTCACATATTCAATTGGAAAATATGGGGTTTTGGGCAAATTAGAAATTTATTATAATTCTAAAAAATAATGTTACAGCATGATTAAAGCTTCAAAATAATGCTCTGAAAAATTTCTGATAATTTAGTTATGTTTAAAAACATTACATTTTTGCTCAATAGTATATTCTGCTGTCTACCGTTTAAATTTTGAAATAAATTTATTTATATTTTCTTTATTGCAATGAAATGAATTATATGCTTATTTGATTGAAATATGTGATTATAAGGAGATCTGTTGTGGGTGGAAGAAGTTTTATTCAAGTACTAAATGCACATTCTGGTGCCAAGGGCATATTTTGGTGCTATTTAGACACTCTGATTATTGGGAGTCATAGGGTCAGAATTCTCTAAATTTCTTTTGATGGGAGTCATAAGGGTCAGAATTCTTTGAATTTTGTCTGATGGGAGGTATAAGGGTTGGAAGTTTTTTAATTCTGTCTGATATGAAGTACTTGTTTGTATATTCCCAGCATTATTATTTGATTTCTTTAATGTAATTACTTTTCAGCCCAACACAATAATTTAGTATATTACTTTTAAACATTTCGTTAAATGCATAATGAAGGATTAAATTCGAAATTTAGATTGGTAAATGTAGTCTGTTGAGATGTATTAGCTCACAGTTATTTTGCTTTCTATTTTCACGGTCTGAGAAAAGAAAAGAGCCTGTTAAGTAACAGTTTTCAGGATTCGATCTGAATCTGTATAGGTAATTCTTTTTTGAATTTTATACAATCATGACTAATTATTTAATTTGCTTTGTTATGTGTTCCGACTTATAGCCATGTACTGTATTGTGATTATATATATATATATATATATATATATATATATTGATAATAAATAAAGGAAGTTTTGTGGATGTTTATTTTTTATATATTGGAAGTTATTAGCATTTCTGTGGTTTGAGTGTTGTTTGTTTTAAAGATTAAATTGGATGAAGAATTCTAGATAGTTTCCAAAACGTAGATGTTGGGGTTGGACTGTTGCAAACCAACATGATATGACTTGACCCATCTGTGAGTCTTATCAAGTTGGGTTGTGACAATCTTCTCTTTTTGCTATTAGAACTGTAGTTTTGGAAACATATTGTAAAATAGAGCTAAATGATTTGATATATAAGCCAAGTGAGGTAATTTTTATTATTTTTGGGCATTCATTCCTTTTTATTTTTATGTGCATATATGTTTAGTTAAGTGTTATGTTTGATTTTGGATCTGCAAAGTCCCAATATAATAGATGGCCAGAGTGCTAATCAGGCAGCACCCATATAGAATACTTCTCCCATAATCAATTCTTATACTATTTCATAATCTTCCAATCTGATAGCCCAACTGATGGGTGAGGCAAAGAGCAGGCTTCCTATTGTTTGATCTGATGACGTAGATTAGCCCTTGTAGATATTTTTGAGGTTGAAGCCTCTGAGGTTTGAGGATGTTGTTGAGCCCAGACAACAAAGGATTGATTGAGGAGGTTGAAGAAGATGTTTGACGGTATGCAGTGGCCTCTTAAGCGGAAGGTTCCTTCAGCTTCCTTTGGTAGTTTTCTATTAGATGGAGATGCATAGTGTTGGTGGATGGGCCAATAAGAGGAGAAATTTGAAGGGAGACTAAATTCCTTGATCAGCTGAGAGGAATTCACTAATGTATTCCGAGCGTGGTTTGTGTCTCTTTCTTTATGTAAGCTGATGCAAAAGACTTTTCTGAGGTTGGTTCTGGGGAGCCAGCCTGTTATGCAGTACAAGATAAAGTTTACTGTTTTAGCCAGATATGCTTCGTAGTTGGTTAACACTCCTAAGGAGAAGTGCTATAAGTTTTTGAGAAGGCTTCGAGATAGTTTGAGACAACCATTGGTCCCATTCCATATATCTGATTTCTTTGAGTTGGTAGAGCAAGCTCATTTGATAGAGAATGATCTAATAGATACCCAGTAGTGGTGGACTGGTAATAGGAAGAGGCTTTGTGGTGAGACTTCTAGTAGTGGCTACTTTGGGAAGAGGAGCATGTTTGGACTCCTCAAGTCTAGGAGAGGTGGATAATTTGTGTTATGGTAGTTCCTGGCCATGGCAACATAGCCAATTCTAGTTTTGTCAGTGGGTCACCTATGTGCCATAGTTGTGACAGATGATATTCTGGTTAGTGTTATGGGATGATATGCTAATGTTTTTGGCAGGGGTAGGTTGGACAAAGTGTAATTGAGTGTCCACATGCAGAACCCGACTGACATGCTAAGCCCAGGTTTGAGAGTTCAGTTAGATCGACAAGGAGATCAAAAATAGTTCCACTCCACTCATTTTTTTAGGGATCATCCAGTAGAGGTAGTGGTTCTGGTTATTGTTTTATAGCATGCTCTACAACAGGCAGATTGCTTCCAAGTTAGAGAGAGCCCAATGGTTACGTTGCACCAGCTCTGATTCAGGCACGTATTTACAATTTGACTCAGTATGAGGCTAGGGATTTTGTTGCAGGTATGACTTACATTTTTTATCAGCCTTGTTGTATTTTCTTTGATTATGGAGCCAATCATTCATTTATTTTTAGCGTTTGATTTTTTGCCCTTATTTTCTATATTACCTCCTTTTTCTCTATTTGTTACTTTGCAGATTGCAGATGGTATAATAGCCACTAGGGTATACTTTTGTGATTTAGAGATATCCGATAGGAAGTGAAAGCCTAGTATGATTCTGTTACCTATTTATGAGTTCGATGTCGTTCTCGGTATGAACTGGTGGAGTTAACATGAAGCTCAAATTGTTTTTTTGAAGAAGAAAGCCATATTATTTCTGGGTAGTGAGAGTTGCTTATTTTAGAGAGTTAGGGGAGTTCTATCTTTTTGGATTTTTGCTGTATAAATAGATAAGCTATGGAGGAAAGGTTATGTGGTATTTTTAGCCTCCGTTTGGGATAGGAGTATAAGTTCTGGCTCTCTTTTCGATGTCCTGATAGTACAAGAGTTCTCATATTTTTTTCCTGAGGAGTTAGTGAGTCTACCTAGGGACATACATATTAAGTTTTATATTGATGTATTTTTAGGTACAACTCTAATATCCAATGCTTCGTATAAGATGACATCTAAGGAGCTTCAGGAGTTAAAAGTATAGCTTTTGGATTTGGTGGAAAGGGGATTTGTCTGTCCTAGTGTGTTATTATGGGGAGCACTGTTCTGTTTGTAAAAAAGGATGATATAATGCATTTGTGCATCGATTATAGGGAGCTAAATAAGATTACTATTAAGAACAAGTATTCTTTTGTCAAGTATTGATGATTTGTTTGATCAGCTTTTTAGATCCTTTGTATTTTCTATGATCGATCTGATATCTGAATACTATCAAGTAAAAGTGAAAGAAGAAGTGTGATGAAGACTGATTTCAGTACTCGATATCTGAATACTATCAAGCAAGGCATGTGGTGAGCAATACATTTTTTTTTGTAATCCTCAAAAGGTTCAGGCTATTATTAATTGGCCAATACCTACTACTGTATATAAGGTATGCAACATTTTAGGTATGGTTGGTTATTACAAAAAGTATGTGAAAGGATTATCTCAAATTTTTATACTTCCGACGAGATTCACTCAAAAGTCATAAGCTTTCATATAGACATCTGATTGTGAGGCTAGTTTTTAGAAGCTAAAGGATTTTTTGACTTCTGCTCTAATTCTTGCTCTTCTATCTGATACGGAAGGATTTTATGTATTCAGTGTTGCTTTATTGAAAGAACTAGGATGTGTTCTGATGTAGCATGAAAAAGTTATAACTTATGCTTCTAATATATTGAAGTCGTATGTGAAAAATTATCCAACATATGATTTGGAACTTATTGTTGTTATATTTTCTTTAAAGATTTAGAGACATTATCTACATAGAGTTAGATGTGAGATCTTTACTGATCATCAGAGCTTGAAGTATATCTCAACTCAAAAAGATTTGAATTTAAGGCAAATGAGATGACTTAAGCTGATTAAAGATTAGTATTTAACTATTAAGTATCATCCTGATAAGGCAAATATGGTAGTGAATGCTTGTTGACCTCATTTTTATATGAGGTCACTAGGACCTACCTAGGTTCCTCTCTAGTGACCTATTGACTGGGAGATGTCCACTTCTCAGCAATATAGGTCCTAATCAAGAACAAATCTAAATCTAGTCAAATTCTGTTCTAGCCCTCAATTCAATTCCCATATCAACTTTCAACAAACTTCCAATCAATTTCCAAATTTTATCCAATCAATTTTAATCATTCATGTGATTGTCATTGATGTGGATAATTCAAACTCAACCACTCAATTCCAAAATTCAATCCAAATGCAAGTTTCCAAGCCAAACCTTAAGGTTAAGAACCCAGGTCCTAAAACCCTTTTTGGGTGAATTTTCTACCACCTTGAAACCCAGTCAAATGACATCTGATTCATGATCTATCAGTTTCATATTGACCAAATATGCCTCGAAGATAAACTCTCTAAATTTGAGCTCATTCTGAGGTCCCTACCCCCAGAAACTGAATCTTTCCCACAAGCTGCAAAATTTTTAAATATTTATGGCATATACCACTGGACTTTGCATCCAATGAAATTTGACATTGGGACCCTTTTCAAACCTCCCAATCACATTCATCACCTTTGTTATGACTTGTTGACCAGTAAACTGCACTTTCCCAGACCCAATTTGACGCAGGATTGACCAGGGGTCAAAATGACCAAAATGCCCTTTAAAGGGGTTTTTGGTCTCTTCTCCTAGATTCAATTTAGGCTTCTCATTCCAACCTTCAAAACCCATCCTAATAGATCCTAAACATCATTAGGAACATATTGGACCCAAACCCACCTTTTTGCTTGACCTGGTTGACCAAGTTAATCATGGTTGACCAAAATGCCCTTAAGGGATTTAAATACCAATTTCCAACCAAATGGCATTACCAATACATGGCAACACCTCCATTGATCTCAAAACACTCATTTGAACTTTTTGACCCAAACTCAACCCGTGGTTTGGCCAGGTTGACCATGTTAACTATAGTTGACCAAATCAACCCTTAACTTAAAAAATGTCAATTTTAATGCTTGAATCCATTTCAAATCAAATCAATCCTCCAAAATCACTCAATTTGAAATTACATTCATGTCCAAAGATTTTCAAGTCAAAACTCCCTACGTTTGACTTGGTCAACCCATTTGGAGAGGTCAAAACCCTCTTCAATTTCATGTATTTGCTCAAAGCTCCAATCCCTTGACTCCAAATCTTTTAGGATAATTTCCTACAGCTCTCTTGACCTTCTCAAGACTTATCCCAGCCACCATTGACTGGTCAATAGGTCAACAACCCCCTTTGAGCCCATGAGAAAGAGGTCAAATCATGGCCACATCACCATGCCACCTAAGCATACTCTTTTCCCCATCAAAATCTGCTTTGACCTGATAGAAAGTGACCCATTTCCTCCCCTAATAGAGCTTAAACTAGCCCCTTACATAATGTTTGGCTTGGGTTTAGCCAAATGAGAAAAAATGTGTGGTTCCTCTCCTCATGGACTAAGGGAAGTCACACTGAAATACCAGCCCTATTCTCTGGCTTTGTGCAACTTATGGGACACATGTCATGCATCCAACTCCCTCCAAACAAATCAAGGTCACCCATTCAAAAATCCAAAGGTTAAGTGAGAGAAACTTGACCTAAAGCCTTATCTTTGCACATTTTCATCTAAGCTCCGACACCAGCAGCCTCCAACCTTTCAAAACCCTTCCCGATCTTCTCCAACCACTTTTAAGGCCTTCCCAAGTTTCTTCCCACCATTTCCAAGCCTCAAATCACTATTTTAGTGAGGAGAGAGTACTCTAGTGAGAGAAAGAATATTTTCTCCAATAACTTCAAATCCAGCCGTCAAAAGCTTCTAGGGTCTTCAGCAAAGTTATAGAGGACTTCAGCAGGAGCAAAACGAGTCCAAGATCTCAAAAATTCGACGATTAGATTGTATGTTATGCTCATTTTAAGTTTAAATTTTAATTTGAAATGCTCAAAATTTTTATTGCATGGGGTCTCCAAACTCCAGGCAATGAAAGTTCATGTTCCCATGAGCTTATGTTTCAAATTTCGTTAAAATTCGACGAGTATTTTGAAAGTTATGAGCATCTCAAATTTTTAGTTAATTTTGAACTAAAACGGCTTGGACTGATCTTGGCCGTCCAATTTTCCTTCTTTCTTGATCTGACGGCTAAGGATTACTGATGATACGGATAAGTGGCTGATAAACAACGTGCCACATGTCGAAATGTCACGCGCCGCTAATGCTTTGGCGCCAATCATTGTCAATGATTGGCACCCACTATTAATGAACTTAAAAAAATTTTAAAAAATAGTCAAAACTTTCAAAATTCACAGTAAATTTATTTCTCCACCAAATTAAGTATCTTTTGGGCTCGTTGGAAAGATAATTTAGTGAGATATTTTAGTTTGTTTGAAATTAGTTTTTTGTAATTTTCTTACAACTCAGTGATCAATTAGGACCCAAATTTTGGTGAAAAATATTTGTGATTTTTTTAGGGCCAGATACCCAGTAGATTGCTGTTATGTGAATTTTTAAGGTAATGGGTCCATTTTGGACCCAAAATTTTAAAAATTTATAACTCCCTAGATTTTCAGTATTATGTTTTGAAATTTCTGTGGTATGTATGCATTAATGTAAGGGTTAGATTGATAGAAATTGGAACCCAATTGGATAGTAGTGACACTTAAGGAAAACAATTAAGGAAATGTGTAGAAAACTTAGAAAATTCTTAAGGGATTGTACACATACCTAATATGGGTGAAATTTGACCACAGTAAACTTAATGACATTTTTTATCATAGGTTTAAATTTGATTGGATTTGGAGTTCATTGGGACAGAAAATTAAACATAACAAATTTCAGCCCCTTTAAGGACCAAAAAATTTCAAAAAATCACAATAAATCAAATTTTAATATAAAAAAATGCAAATAATACATCAAACTGATCAGAACTTAGTCTTCTATACAGAAAAAATAAAAGCCCCTTGAGTAGACCTCCAATTTAGTTATAATTTAAATTTTAGTGAAAATTAATAATTAATTAAATTAATTAATTAAAATAATTAAATATCTCAAATAAATTCCAAACATCTGAAAACACCTCCTTGAGTCATTCTTGGCCTTTAGGGGTGATTCCATGAAGTTTGGAGTTGATTTGGATCAAAACTCTTAAAGCCTTCCTAATTAAACAATTTTAAAATTCAAATAATTGAGAAAATTTTAAAAATTCATAACTAATTGTAGAAAATTTCAAATTAACCAAACTCAGTGTCATTCAACTTCAATTAAGGTCCAGTATTTTCTAAAAATGTCAAACCTTCAAAATTTGGTCAAAGTCAAAAAGTTAACTTTTCGGTCAACCTTAGTTTAAATCTAAGCCCAAACTTTAAAAAATCCTAAATTTTTATAGAAAACTCTAAATTAAGCATACTAACAGTCTAACTACTTATCCCAAGGTCTAATATTTATTAAAAATTTGAAACTTTTAAAATTAACTTTGGTTTAAAAAGTTAACTTTTGGACCCTTAATTAAAGTTATTAAATAATTCCAATAAATCCAAAAAATTCAATAATTTTTTAAAATTATAGAAAATTTCATCTAATTAATAAAACCACTTAACCAACATTTTAATACATAACAACCACTTCAGGGATGAAGTTTTTATGATGGACTACTACGGGCTGAAGGGCTACGTGTCCTAAGGAGACTGGTTCCTCGAGCCTAGTGGCACAACGCCACGAATGAATTCAATGAAGTGTAAAACATCAAAATTAAGTTATTTTTAATTATTTAATCAAATTAAAATCTTTAATTCAACTACATCAATAAAGTTTTTAGGATGGAATACTCTAGGCTGCGGGGCTACGTGTCTTAAGGAGGCCTGATTCTTCGAGTATGGTGGCACAACGCCACAAACCTATTGATGAAAAATATAAACTAATTTAACTTTTAAAATCAGTAATTAATTGAATTAATTAATATTAATCAACTCTTAATTTCTAACCAACTAAATCAACTTAAATAAACCCGATTACTACTAACCAAGGCCTACAAGGCTATTAAGTTAGCCCCAAGGAAGATAAAATAAATTTTACGGCCTTGGTGAGCAACCAAGGTAGTAATCATTTAACCATCAGAATATATTTAATTTAAACTTTAATACATTAATATTTCAACTCTAATTAAATCTCTCTTTAAGCCTTTAACAAAATCGAACACTAAATAACTTAAATTAATTATCTAGCTTAGGATCAACCCCAATCACACGGCCTCCTACACACACTTTAGATGGTTTGTTAGGACAACCAAGTTTAGATCTAGGCTAGGTTGGTGTTTATTTTACCGTTGTGTGCTAGATTTTTTGAGATTTTATTGCATGTTGTGATTGAAATTTAATTGATGTATTTGTTTACTTTTATTGTACTCTGTGAATTGATGTGATGGACGATAGATTACTCTTAGGTTAGGATCATTCTAGTTTCTCACTGAGTTTTTTGTAGGTGGCTACACTCATACATGACAATAAAAAGGGGGCTAAATAAATAATAATATAAATACTACATGTGCTCAGCTGCTTAGCCCCCAAATAAAAAGAGTGTAACCAAGTATGTTTACTTTTATGTACATATATATAACTACTTGAGAATTGATTTGATCATTAAATGCTTAGGATAACATTGTAGGAAAGTTTAGAAATTTTATTTTTTTATATTAATCTAATTCATTTGAAGTATTGAATTGTGAAAGTTGTACTTTGAGTTTGGGATATAAAGATCCAAAGATTGGATTTCAAAGAGGAAAGGATATCCCTTAGAAGGATAATCCTTTTCCATTTGGAAGTCCAAATTTGGATCATTTTACTACCCAAAGTAAAAAGAATAACCTCTCTTTCAGGGGAAGAGTTTTCCTTTTCATTTGGGTATCCAACTACGACGAATCCAAGGAGTCCGAAGAGGAGAAGACCGAGGAGTTGAAGACAAAGAGTATCTAACTCAAAGTCACTTGCGTCCGTTTTAGGATTAAAATCTGGGTTGTTGTTAGTGGTGCCGTGCCACTTTTAATTTTTATATACCCTGGTTGTAATAAAAAGATAGTTTGCCTATGGACATTTATTTAATTGAGTTATTTTATTAATGTGTTTAATTTAATTTGATTGCGATTAGATGTTGCCTATTTTTCCTATTTTTTTGTCGATTTATATGTCGAGTTTTGTTTTAGCCTGGATTCGATAGGAGGCTCGTGAGGGTACGTGTAAAATTTTTCTACTTGAAATTAAAATTAAAAATTTTAGGTCAATATAGAAACCTTAACGATTTAAGAAGTAAGCCCAGGACCGCTAGGAGTTCGCATAACATTTTGATGCATCTTCTCTCCTTTGCTAGGCACCTCCCCGCCTGTGGGTTCTGACAAACCACTTGGCCTATGAGGGTGCAGATATGTCAAGGAGAATTTGTATCATTTTTAGGATAAAAATTTATTTTTAAGCCTTTTTAAATTGCTTCATTCCATTTTAAGTATTTAATCAAGTCGATCAGCATGCATTGTATTAGAAACTAATTAAAAAGTGTCTTAAATCTTAATTATATTTGCTTTTCGCATTTTCACCCCATATAAGTTAAGAGGCACTTAGGATAATCTCTAGATGTCGGCCCCAACTCCTCAAAGCTTAATTAAAATGTCCCTACCACTCTTTCATAAAAATGACTGGGCTCATGGATTTTAAATCGACTGTGGTTTACTGGCTCCCTAATCCAGGCCGGGGTAAGTCTAGGTTTTACATTGTATTAGTTAGGTTCGAACTACTGTGGTCTAATGCCAAAATTTAGATTTAGGATCTATGGCAGATTTTGAATCATAAGACCCCAACCTCTGGGAATATAATCTCAAATTTCTAATGAATCAATCAACTCAAATTAAACTCTCTCTCAATCCAAAATTTAAAGCCCAATACTTAGCTTAGGTTGGGGTGCTTCTAAATTATTTCAGAGTCCTAAAGTGCCTCCTACCCCTTCTCCGTTGACTCCGAAAATAAGTGTTCCAATTTGATCTAATCCCATTTGAAATTCCAATCTCACCTCTTTGATATCACTCATAGAAAATCTCCAAACAAAATTTTTTTCGTTATTTCAATCGAGAGTTTTCGTATGAGACTCCGGTCTCCTACGATGTAATTAACTACGAGGGCTTACACTCGTAGGAGATTTAGAACACCCATTAATTTCTTTTCAAAATTGAAATTAAATTCTCTTTGGGAAAATTAAAATTGACGATCGTCATCATCATATTCGAACGATTATTAACAGACGATATTTTCTTCCTTCAGGGAGATATATCCTTTATTAAGATAAATTCGAATATGAAATCAACGATCACTTTTCTTAATTATCATAGTCCGATATTTGACTGAACTTTATTTTGACCCTCCGGGGTCACATATGGTTCTCCCCTAAATCAGGCTACTACATTTAAGGGAAAATCTATAATTCTGTGTCTGAACCTGTTAGGAGATTTTATCTCCGCCTTCCGAGATGGTATATTATTCCTAATGATTTGTTCAACTTCAGAATTGAAATTTAAATTTAATTCTTGATTTTTTCAAAGAAATTTAATTTAGATTTGTTTTGCACCTCGCAAAATAAATCCCCTTTTTAACACCAACGAAAAAATGGCACGCCTGGTGGGACTAAATTTCTCTATTCATCTTTAATAATGGCATAAATTTTATTGCATCAATAGTTTTAACTACCATTCTTCCATTGGTCCTTCTACCCATGTCTCCCTTGGGTGAGTGTGGCCAACATAAAAAAGAAAAGACATGTCAAAAAGAGAGGTGAGCGAGGAAACCTTTGTTTAGGTCGGGCTTTGATATTTTGCCTCCAAGTGAATTGATAGAGCAAAAGATCAAGCCAAATCTTTTAAGATCTTCCTATAAATATTGCAAACTTGTATATCCAAACAAATCTCAAATATGCTAAGTTTCACAATTTATGAAAGACCCTTCACTCTCAAAATCAAAATTCAAATTTGTTTAATAAAATCTGGGCTTTGACATTTCACCCCCAAGTCAATTGGTGGGATGAAAGAGTCAAGACCAATTCTCTCGACTTTCTTACCAATTTTGTAAACCTTTATGTTGAGTGAAACTCAACATACTGAGTTTCAAAACTCAAAGAAAATCCATCATTCCATATTCAAAACCAGATTTCCTATCAAAATGATTTAAACTTCTCAAAATCATTTCAAAAGTTATAATTCAACTCCTCTCGTTCCAAAACCTCTAACAAATTCAGGCTTTGACATTTTGCCCCCAAGTCATAGCTATGCGGAGCGAAAAAGTCAAACCAAATCTTTTAAGATCCCTGTGTAGATTTTATAAACATGCATATTTGAGCAAAGCTCAGTATGCTGAGTTTCAGGACTTACAAAAGATCCTTGAATTTCAATTTTAATATTCAATTTCCTCTGGCCAACCAAGCTTTGATATTTTGCCCCTAAGTTAATTAGTGGGGCGAAAGAGTCATGCTATATCTTAGGATCTTTATGTCAATTCTGTAAACCTACATATTCGAATGAAACTCAATATGTTGAGTTTCAGAATTTACGGAGATCTATTGATTCAAATTCCAAAATTCAAATCTTCTCAACCAAATCTAAGCTTTGACATTTCACCCCAAGTTGGTGGAATGAGAGAGTCAAGCCCAACTCTTGAGATTTTCTTGTCAATTTTGTGAACCTTTATGTTGGGTGAAAACTCAATATTTTGAGTTCCAAAATTTGAAGAAAATTAATCAATTCCAAGATTCAAATTTTATTTCAAACTAATCAATTCAAATCACCTTTCCTTTAATTCTATGAAATCAAGCATACTCAAATAGGTAGGAAACTTATCTTCTCCTTGGAGAGAAACCTGACTACAGAAGAAATCACCCGTGGTAATTTAATTCAGTTTTGAGTGAAATTTCGAAACTTGAAATTACTAGTTAATGGAGAAAAAATCTTAGACCTATTTGCTGGAACACAAAAGGATTTCTCCTTAGTTGAGATTACTTTAGGGTCAAGAGGTTGCTCCCTTATCTCCAAGATGGAGGTCGTTGTCGCCCTTTTGCCCATTATACCATCTACTCAGGAGGATAAGAACTGGGAATCATTAATAATGGAAGAGTTACTGAAAGTTTGATAAGGATGTTAAGCCTTGATGAACTAGTCCCGAGGCTAACCAAGAGGAGGGGTGAATTGATTTTTTTAAAAATTCGTGAGCAACAAGAAAGATCTTTTCAATAATTTACAGCGGAAACAAGTAAACAAGAAGTAAAAAAGATCAACCACAGATTTCACCCAAGCAGATAATAACAGAAAAATAAAGTACAAAAAATAATCAGAAAGAGCACACCAGATTTTATAGTGGTTCGGTCAACTTGACCTACGTCCACTCCCCAGAGCCTCCCCTCCGGGTATTGCACTAACACAAAAGTGACTCTCCTTCTACTCCCACAACAAGGCGGAGAAGCCTGTACAAAACTCCTTTACACCTACCCGGTGAGGCAGAGAACCTGAACTCCTTTCACTTCCTCCTGAAGCAGGAAGATAACCTAAACTCCTTTCGCTTCCTCCTGAAGTGGGTAGAGAACCCGGATCTTCTTGTGAACGATCCTCCTACAGGAAACACCGACAAGATGAGAGACGACGAACGGAGAAGACGACTCTTATCCTTTCTTGGAGCAACTTTTGTGAATCCCTCACAAACTCCCCCTCACAAGATCCTCTCTCTCTCCCAAGCTCTCTCTCTCTCTCTCTCTCAAGGTTTCTCTGAAAAGGAAAGTGGCAAAAGATTTTTTTGTTGAAAGAAAAGATCTTTTAAAGGAGGGCTCAAAAATTATCCTAAATCTCAACTAGTCGGCACATATCGTCGTTGATCGTCCTGTACGATCAGTTCAAAATCACATGTATCAGCCTGGACGATCTAGTTCTTCTAGACGATTAGTAGAAAAAAGTTGTTCAGATCGTCCCATACGATTCTGCAATCGTCCGGGATGATTCGTATAAATCAGGAATTTCGTCCAGAAGATCGCTCTGATCGTCCAGAGGAATTTGTGCTGGACGATCTAAAAATGACTTGATTGTTTCAGACGATATGTCTATCGTCATGTACGATTAGTTCAAAAAGTGCCAAAATCGTCCGGTTCGCAGCTTTGGACGTATAGGTCAAAACATACTGGATGATGTTAAAATGGCTTTATCGTCCGGGACGATATGGGTATTGTCCTGTACGATTAGTTCAAAATTGGGAATATCGTCCTACGCACAGCTCTGGACGTACAGGTGATAGGCACTAGACGGTCAGGATTTTTAACATATCGTCCTATACAATCATGCGATTGTCCAAGATGATATGATCGAATCAATCAGACTTTAATTACTTTCTTTAATCAACAGACTAATTTAGACATGATTGTAATGGATCATCCAGGACGATACACGTATCGTCCGGGACGATCAGACAAAACTTTAAAAATAAAAACTTGTCTAACTTGATCTGGCGGCTAAGAATTTCTGATTTGAGCCTATCGTCCTGTATGATCGATGGATCGTCTAGGACGATCGGTTTAATCAGATAGACTTAACTTGGTCGCCCTAATTAGGGTTTCTATTTTCAATGGATCGTCCAGGATGATGTGGATATCATCCGGGACGATTAGAACAAAAATTGAACAGAAATTTTAATTCACTAAAACTCTCCCCCTGAGTAGCTCCAGTGGAGGATAAGATTAGAGAGAGTCGCCTTAGATGGTTTGGTCACATAAAACGGCGGCCTTCCGATGACCCAGTTAGGAAAGTAGAGGTATTAGATTTGACTTATGTTAAGAAAGGTAGAGGTAGACCTAAAAAGACTTGGTTAGAAAATATTAGAAATGATCTTTCTCTATTAGATTTAAACGAGAATTTGACTTTGAACCGGACACAATGGAGAAAAAGGATTCATGCTGCCGACCCCACGTAGTGGGACAAAGGCTTGTTATTGTTGTTGTCTCCCCCTGAGTGTGTGTGTGCAAGGTTACTTTGCTAGGGGATCAGTTACATAGCATTTGACTCAATAAAAATGAAAATAGTACATTGGACCTAAATTTCAAAATAGACTGACTCGATCTTGGACTGGCTTGAACTTGCAATTGATCCTGCGTACCTGAAAGATTAAACAGGCAACCAGAGACAAATATTTGCTATCATCAAAATCATAACCTTTAAAACCAGATTTGTAACAATCTCCCTCTTTTTGATGATGGCAAACATTGATGTAATAGTTTCAAATAAAATATACAGGAGTACTCAACGCACACATGAAAGAAAAATATCATTTCAAATTTCACTAAACATAAAATACAATAAGGAAAATAACTACAAAACAAGAGTAATACAAGAAATAACTAGAACAGTACAAGAAACTACTAGTCACTCAAAACACTAACTCCCCTTTTTGACATCACAAAAAGGAGGAGAAACAGACACAATACTACAAGCAGAAAACATCACAAAATACAAAGCTAAAAAGGAGGCGGATCCAGATCAGGAGGAGGTGGTGGCTGAAAGTAGCTGTGAATGGTGGCGAAATGGGCTCCAAATTAGGCCATGTCCTGGTCGTGTTGCTGAGCAGGATAGTCATTAAAGCGCTGTAGATCCGCAGTATGCTGCTCCTGCTGGGCAGCCACATAAGAATCAAACCAGACCTTCTACTGGTTGAACTGCTGCACCAGATGATCAAAGGGAGATGCAATGCTGAGGGGAACAGGGGCTTCAGGTGCAGCAGGAACAGGAACATATTCTTCCGCTTCCTCAACATTCATTGCAGGCTCCGGATGAAGTCGGGTGCTGTGGAGGACATAGGAGTTTGTGAAGAAGGAAGGAGGGACATTGGCAGGGACTGGATATTGCAGATTATATTTGGTCTCCAGAGCATATGCAATAATGTATCCTAAAGCTAGATTTGGGCGTTATCTATGGCCCGGATCCCTAATGCTAGTAAGATGTTCGATGTATCGAAACAAAAGATCAACAACATTGAAATCTCGGTGGTCCATGATATAGTAGGTGGTTATGGAAAGTAAAGGTGTGATGTGGATGCGGTCCCCAGCCTTGGGGATGATTGAGCAGCGAAGGACATGTTGAATAGTGCGGGCATCCTTAAGGAGGGAGGAACATGCATTGTCGTGGTAGTTAACATTGGTGTTTCGAAGGAAACGATTAACAACACTCCAATCAAAATCTGGATCAGTAATGAGGGTGTGGATCTTATCACCAGTGATGGAGAGTTGAAGGATATGGTGAAAATCCTGGACGGTGAGTTCTACAGGACGCTGATTAATGAAGGAGTGAAGGTCGGAGTAGTCAGCAAGGATGCGAAGATTTGCGAAAAAGACCTTAAGGAGTTCAGAACTAAAAGAGAAGGCCAAGGTGAGAATGAAGGTCAGGGAGGTATGGGCAAATAGATCTTGGATTGGGTAGGTGAGAGTGTGGGGGTTGATAATCCTGGAGTGAGTGATTCCAACCTCACGGTAGCGTTGGAAGGCAGCTCGATCGGCTGCGTCAGGGAAGTGGGGATCGACATTTCCCCGAGAGGAGCTTGCACCTTGATGCCTAGATCTCTTTCCACCAGCCATTAGAATACCAAGAGATCAAGGAGTGAATGAAGAAGTGTGAAGAAATTAGAAGAAAATGGCTGTTTAATTAGAAGTCGGCCGGATCGTCCCGTATGATCGCAGGATCGTCCAGGACGATATGAGTAATTATGACAGTCAAGACGATTGGTCAAAAAGGCGATCAAATCATCCAGGATGATCAGAGATCGTCCAGGATTATTAGAGACAGGCGATCGTCCTGAGGAGTCCAGTTGGACGACCATTGATGAAAAGTATTGTCCAAGACGATGAGGTGGATCGTCCGGGATGATATGAAATAAATGCATAGGACGGGCCGAATTTGAATCATCCAACTTTTGATACGTGGATTGTCCAGAACGTTGACCAATAATTAGTGCATTTGTAGCCGTTTGATCAGGATCAGGAAAACTGGATCATATCGTCCATGATGATCACCAATAATTGGTGCATCTCAGTCATTTGATCAGAGTGGGGATGATTTGAATGGATCGTCCAGGACGATGGATGGATCGTTCAGGACGAAGACGATCATCTAGGATGATGTGAAGAAAAAGTGAAAAAAATGAAGAATGGAGAGGAAAGATCAAGGATCCCAAAAATACATACAACAAAATAAAAATAAAAGTAGAGTAAATAAAACTAGAAATGAGAAACACAAAAAACAAAAAAAAATAATGATTTTTTTTATCGATCAGCTCCAGTAATTCAAAATTTTTCCCTTGCTTTTTTAATTCAAAAGCCACTAAGAAGAAAATCGACACCGCTGAAATCCAGAAAAGTTAGAAAATCGACTTTCGTAACTCCTACCACGGACATCTTACAGGTTCAAATTCCTTTCCAACAAAAGTCTAATTCAGAAGAAAAGAAATTAGATTCAAAAAGAGATCCTTTCAAGCCTCGTTTCAGAAAAATATGTGATATAATAGTATTATAAAGTAATGAATCAGAAATCATGATTTTTCGTTTCAAGCTTTTGAAAATATTAAGTGATGCATGGATTTTTCTAAGACATTTAAAAATTTGAAAGGGAAGAAAGCCTATTTCTTTGTGGGCTCATTTTGTGCCTCTTTTTCAGTTTATTTGGCACTTTGCGCATCTTTTGATTTTTGATACACTCTGTGTATCTTTTCAATTTTTAGCGACATTACGCATCTTTTCAGTTTGGGTTAATTTTGTACCTCTTTTTATTTTGGCGCTCTTTGCGCATCTTTTGTAAGATTGCTCCCTTTCAAAATCTTTAAATAATCTTAACTGTGAAATTATCTTCCAGACATAAGAGATGACAAAACCCACTCTCTACAACAAGGAATAGTAATTCACAAAATAAAAAAACATACATCATATGATAAGTGCAATCACTTGATTCAGAAATATAAACTAATGACTCAAAACTTTGAAAATATTATTCATATGAGGTAGATTACTGTAGGAAGATAAAATAAATGTTTATTTCAAAAATCAACTTTTTAATTTTGAAGAAGATTTTTATCCATAAGAAATAATACACCATTAAAGGAGTCAGATGAAGAGAAACAATCATCAATGTTTCTTCCCTTTAACAGATCTAGTGGAATCAATCACTGCTTACAAGCTTCCAAACCAAAAATCAAGATAAAATTTTCAGTCAGAAATTCAGTTTATCAGCAGTAGTGAGCAGTGATCTGATTTTTTAAAGGAATAAACCAGTGATTCAAAAAATAAGTAGGAAATCGCATCAAATTAAATACTCAAATCAAACTAATAACAAGACTAAAATGAAAATCAGCAGAAAAATAAAAACCAACAGGAAACATATAATCAAATCAAACAGCTAACTAATAGAAACAGAATGAAAAACAGACAAATCAGAAATCAGTAGTCATCAAAATCATGCATTTATGTCAATCACATCCAATCTGGTCCTCAAAATGCTAAATGAGTCAAAGGCCAGTAATTTAGTAAATATGTCAGCCAGCTGATTTTCAGTTGTTACATGATGTAACTCAATGTCACCTTTTGTAACATGGTCCCTAATGAAGTGATGCCTTATATCAATGTGTTTGGTTCTAGAATGTTGGATTGGACTCTTAGAAATGCAGATGACACTAATATTATCACACATAATAGAAATTATGCCAATAGGTAATCCTAAATCTAAAACTTGTTTGCTTCAACCAAAGTACTTGGGTCACACAACTTCCTAAGGCAATGTACTCAGCTTTAGTAGTGGAAAGTGCAATTGAGTTCTGTTTTCTACTAGACCAGGAGACTAAAGACTGTTCTATGAATTGACAAGTTTTAGAAGTACTCTTTCTATCCACCCTACACCCTGCAAAGTCAGAATCAAAATATTCAATAATCTCAAAAGAAGTGCTATGCCTAGGGTACCAGATTTCTAGGTTTGGGATCCCTAAAAGATATCTAAGAATTCTCTTAACAGCAGCTAGGTGGGACTCTTTAGGATCAGCTTGAAACCTAGCACAAAGACAAACACTAAACATAATATCAGGTCGGCTAGCAATCAGATAAAGTAGTGATCCAATTATTCCTCTATACTTCTTCTAATCAACAGATTTTCCACTTGAATCCTTATCTAATTGAACAGAGGAGCTCATGGGAGTGTTGATTGGCTTGGCTTTGTCCATTTCATATTTCTTCAAAATGTCCTTAGTGTATTTAAATTGATTGAGAAAGGTTCCATCATCTAGTTGCCTTATGCTAAACCCCAAAAAGTAGGATAATTCTCCCATCATACTCATCTCAAACTCCTTACTCATTATTTTAAAAAAATCATCACATAGATGTTTATCAGAATATCTAAAAATTATATCATCAACATAGATTTGGACAATAAGTAAATCATCCCCTACTCTCCTCAGAAAAAGGGTGGTATCTACGCTCTCCTTAACAAACTCTCTTTCTAACAGGAATGTGCTAAGTCTCTCATACCAAGCTCTGGGTGCCTGTTTCAATCCATACAATACCTTTTTTAATTTGTAAACATGATTTGGATATTATGAACTCTCAAAACCTGGGGGTTGTTCTACAAAAATATCCTCTTTTATTACCCCATTTAAAAAGGCACTCTTGACATCTATTTGAAACAGCTTAAATCTCTTATAACAGGCAAATGCTAGTAGCATCCTAATGGCTTCCAATCTAGCTACAGGGGCAAAGGTCTCCTCAAAATCAATCTCTTCAATCTGATTGTACCACTTAGCCACCAATCTTGTCTTATTCCTAACCACCACCCCAGAATTATTCATCTTATTTTTAAAGCCCACTTGGTTCCCACTATATTTTGATTCCTAGGTCTTTCTACTAACTCTCAAACATCGTTCCTTACAAATTTATTCAGTTCCTTTTGCATAGCTAAGATCCAAAATTCATCAGAAAGGGCTTGATTGATATTGATGGGTTCAGTCATTGAGATAAAGGCAGGGTGATTTACTTTCTTCTTAAGTCCATGCCTAGTCCTAACACCTTCAGAAGGGTCTTTTAAGATCAGTTCTTTAGGATGACTCCAAGAATATCTCCAATCTCTAGGCAAAGTGTTTTGAGGTTCTACCCTTTCCTCCAGATTTACATTTTTAACCCCTTGGATAATCTCCCCTACCTCTTCTTCTTCCTCAACTCTAGTCTCCTTAGGATCAGATTCATCAAACACCACATGAGTTATCTCTTCCACCATCAAAGTCCTCTTATTAAACACCCTAAAAGATTTTTTCCACACTAGAATAGCCTAAGAACACTCCTTCATCAGATTTGAGGTCAAATTTTCCTAAGGATGATTTTCCGTTGTTTAGAACGAAAACCTTACAGCCAAAGACGTGGAGGTGGGACAGGTTTGGAGTTCTACCCTTAATGATCTCATAAGGTGTCTTGTTCAGAATGGATCTAACATTCACCATATTCAGCACATAACAGGCAGTGTTCACCGCTTCAGCCCAGAAGTATTTTGGAAGTGAATACTCAGCAAGCATGGCTCTAGCGACTTCCATTAAGGTCCTATTCTTCCTTTCAGCTACCCCGTTTTGCTGAGGGGTCCTAGGAGCTGAAAAATTGTGACTAATCCCTTGCTCCTCTTAGAAAGTTTCAAACTTCACATTTTCAAACTCTCCACCATGATCACTATGAATAGTCAAGATCTCACAACCTAACTTTCTCTGAATCCAAGTGGAGAAAGACTTAAATTCATCAAATGACTCAGATTTATGTGACAGAATTTTAATCCAATTGAACCTAGAGTAATCATCAACAATCACAAAATCATAGACTTCCCCCTCTAAGCTGGTAGTGCTAATGGGTCCAAAGAGATTCATGTGAAGGACTTCTAAAGGTCTAGAGGTGTTAATATCTTTAACAGAGTGAAAGGAGGATTGGACTTACTTTCCTAATTGACAGGCATCACACAGGTGGTCTTTAATGAACTTAACCTTGGGGACACCTCTAATTAAGTCCTTTTGGGTGACTCTCTTAAGGGTTTTCATACTAGCATGATATAATCTCCTGTGCCACAATCAAGACTCATCAACAGCAGTTTTTAAGCAAATTGAATTATCAACTTTAAAGCAACTTACATCCAGTATATAGACATTGTTGATCCTTTGTCCCTACAAAATAATTTTATCATTTAAGCTTAAAATGTAGCAAGTGGGCATAAATTTGATGTTGTATCCTTGTCACAAAGTTGACTGATGTTTAGCAGGTTGTGTTTCAATCCATCTACAAGCAACATATTGTCAATCATAAAATTCTTTGAATCACCAATTATACCTGCTCCTACGACCCTCATGATGGTGTTGTCTCCAAGTGTAACCTTGCCTCCAGCCCTGGCCTCCAGCGAAATGAATTGATTTGCATCTCTAGTCATATGTCTTAAACATTCATTGTCCAGGTACCACATGCTCTCACGAGGTCTTGTGTGGAGCACACCTAGAAAATCATTAAATATTAGATTTAGGAACCCAAACAGGTTTGGGTTACTTCTTATGAAAAGAAGAATACAATACATGTGTGCTGTGCTATGAAACATGTAATTTGGGTCTCCACACCCAATGTGTACTACGGTGAACAGTGCAGGTGTGGGAGATGTGTCCTAGCATGTCACAAGAAAAATATCTAACACCAGGAAAATGGTTAACTAATCTACGTGGGTGATATTGCCTCTTCCTAAGTTTGTATGAAACATGCTTTGATGATTTTGAAACAGATTCTTCAAAAGGTGGAGGTGCATAAAATTGTGCAAAAGTAGGTGGAGTTTCATTTTTCTCAAAAGCACAGATTTTTACACTAAAAAATTCATTTTCTTTTTTCAAACTTGTATTTTCAAATTTCAGATGGTGTTCACTACTATCTAAATCAGATGCATGAGTTTTTAATTCTTTAAATGCAGCTTTTAATTCAACATGTGATATTTTTAACAAATCATGCTCAACAATTAAGTCAGAATACTTTTTGTTCAATTCTAAAAATTCATCAAGTAGTGACATATGATTGCAATCAATAGTAGAATGATCTTTAATCAAAATTTCATGCTCTTCTGGTAAATTCAAAAATTCTATTTTCAGGCTAGCATGAGTTTTCTTAAGCTTCATATATGATGCGTGAATTCTTTCAGACACTTCAAGTAATTGATCGTAAGTAAGCTCACATACCTCTTCTTGACCAGACTGACTAGGATGATCATCAGCCATCAAACATAAATTTGTAGTCTCCTCTTCAGCTTCAGTCTTAGAGGAGTCGGAAGTAGAATCTGCCCAGAACGCCTTTTGAATCTACTTCTTATCCTTCCTGAACATTGGTTTCTCCTCACCATTCTCTTTGATTGGGTGAGCTTTAAGTATAGGACAATCAGCCTTAATGTGTCCAGGCTTCCTGCATTCAAAATAAACAATATCAGATGAACCTTTAAAATTTTTACTAGACTTATCCTTGTTCCACTTCTGAAAGTTCTTATGTTTCTTCCTTAGAAAGCTTTTGAATTGCCTAGTGATTAAGGCAACATCATCGCTATCAGACTCGGAAGAATCAGTGTCAGTATCGTTGGCCTTCAACGCCACAGTTTTCTCCTTCTCACCTGCATCAAGCTATCTTTGGTTCACCCCTTGCTCATATAAGCAATAAGTGTTCCAAGTAAACTATCAATAGAATAAGTATTCAAATCTTTAGATTCAGTGATTGCAGTTATCTTAGCATCATACGAAGAAGGCGAACATCTAAGAATTTTGTTCACTCTTTCATAATTAGTGAGTTCTCTTCCTAAAGCATGCAAATAAGTGACAATTTGAGTGAACCTCGTATACATTTCAGAAATAGATTCAGTAGGTTTCATGCGAAAAAATTCATAGTCATGAAGCAATATGTTTAACCTAGATTGTTTGACTTCAGTTGTACCTTCATAAGTGATGCACAATCTATCCCAAATCTCTTTACCAGTTGTACAAGTAGAAACACGCATGTAATTCTCAAATTTTAAGGCACAGAAAAAACAGTTTAAACATTTGGCATTCAGTTGGGCTAAGTCACGATCATCAAAAGTCCATTCATTGAAAAACAATTCAGTTTTAACATTATTAATCATTCTAAAAGGTGGTTCATAGCCATCATTTACAAGCATCCACATGCGATAATCTATAGATTGAAAAAAAGTGGACATGCGAGTTTTCCAAAAATTAAAAGGTATATTATCAAACAATGATGGTCGTGTAATTGAATAACCTTCAGTAATATTACGATTACCAAAGTTAGCCATAGATCAAATTCAAAAGTTTTTAAATTTAATTTTTGAATCCCTCTCTAATACCACTTGAAAGTTCGATAGGATGTTAAGCCCTGATGAACTAGTCCCGAGGCTAATCAAGAGGGGGGGTGAATTGGTTATTTTAAAAATTTGTGAGAAACAGGAAAGATCTTTTCAATAATTTGTAGCGGAAACAAGTAAACAAAAAGTGAAAAGATCAACCACAAATTTCACCCAAGCAAATAATAACAGAAAAGTAAAGTGCAGAAAATAATCAGAAAGAGCACATCATATTTTATAATGGTTCGGTCAACTTGACCTACGTCCACTCCCCGGAGCCTCCCCTTCGGGTATTGCACTAACAAAAAGTGACTCTCCTTCTTCACCCACAGCAAGGCGGAGAAGCTTGTACAAAACTACTTTCCACCAACCCGGTGAGGCAGAGAACCTGAACTCGTTTTGCTTCCTCTTGAAGCAGGTAGAGAACCTGAACTCATTTCACTTCCTCCTGAAGCAGGAAGAGAACCTGAACTCCTTTCGCTTCTTGCTGAAGCGGGCAGAGAACCCAGATCTTCTTGCGAACGATCCTCCCATAGAAAACACCGACAAAATGAGAGACGACGAACAGAGAAGACGACTCTGATCTTTGCTTGGAGCAACCTTTGTGAATCCCTCACAAACTCTCCCTCACAAGATTCTCTCTCTCTCTCTCTCTCTCAAGGTTTCTCTGGAAAGAAAAGTGGCAAAAAATTTTTCTTATTGGAAGAAAAAGATCTTTTAAAGGAGGGCTCAAAAATTGCCCTAAATCTCAACTGGTCGGCACATATCATCCAGGACGATCGACGGATAGTCCTGTGCGATCAGTTCAAAATCATATGTATCAGCCTGAACGATCTGGTTCTTCTGGATGATTAGTAGAAAAAAGTTGTTCAGATCGTCTCGTACGATTTTGCGATCGCCCGGGACGATTAGTGTAAATCAGAAATTTCGTTTAGAAGACTGCTCTGGTCGTCCAGAGGAACTTGTGCTGGACGATCTAAAAATGACTTGATCGTCCCGGACGATATGTCTATCGTCATGTATAATTAGTTCAAAAAGTGTCAAAATCGTCTGATTCACAGCTTTAGACGTACAGGTCAAAACATACTGGACGATTTCAAAATGACTTGATCGTCCGGAACGATATGGGTATTGTCCCGTACGATTAGTTCAAAATCAAGAATATCGTCCTGCACACAACTCTTGACGTACAGGTGATAGGCACTAGACGGTCAGGATTTTTAACACATCATCTTGTACGATCATGCGATCATTTAGGACGATATGATCGAATCAATCAGACGTCAATTACTTTTCTTAATCACCAGACTAATTTAGGCATGATTGTAATGGATCGTCTAGGACGATATATGTATCGTCCAGGACGATACACGTATCATCCGGGACGATAAGATAAAACTCTAAAAATAAAAACTTGCCTAACTTGATCTAGCGGCTGAGAATTTTTGATTTGAGCCTATCGTTCTGTACGATCGATGGATCGTCCAGGACGATTGGCTTAATTAGACAGATTTAACTTGGTCGCCCTAATTAGGATTTCTATTTTCACTAGATCGTCTAGGACGATGTGGATATCGTCCGGGACGATCAGGACAAAAATTAAACAGAAACTCTAATTCACTAAAACTTTCCCCCTGAGTGTGTGTGCAAGGTTACTTAGCTAGGGGATCAGTTACATAGCATTTGACTCAATAAAAATGAAAACAATACATTGGACCTAAATTTCAAAATAAACTGACTCGATTTTGGACTGGCTTGAACTATAATTGATCCTACGTACCTGAAAGATTAAACAGGCAACCAGAGACAGAAATGTTTGCTATCATCAAAATCAAAACCCTTAAAACCAGATTTGCAACAGTTACAATCTCAGTCTGAGATCAAGTCAAATTCTAGCACTCCTTTCATCGGCAAGAATCGAAAGAAGAACTACATTCGAAGAGCCAGAAAGAGAAATTTTAAGGCTAAAAAGATTGTTGAGTCGGAAGCCTTAAAGAAACTAAAATTTGAGGCTAATTGAGAGTTCATTGCTCCTTGTGCATACCCCCTATTTGGTGGAAGTCACATCCACCCTTTTCCTATCACTTAGGGGAGGGAGATTGTGAGAAGAGTAGCTCGATCTCCACCACGCCCTTTTGACCAATTCATAGAAGAGATCAATCAAGTCAGAACTGAGCATTCACTAGCAATAGGCCATAAGCCCCCAGTTAAGGGTTATGACCCATCCACTCTACTAGATGATGTTATGTCACATTACTACACATGCCCCACTACATCATTTATAGAGGAGGAGGTGTAGAAATTGCCCGGGGTGCCACTCTCATAATTGCTAGGTCACTAGTAATTAGGGAGGAAAAATTAATTAGAGATCTTATCAGATAGTGACACCACCTAAATTTAACTTCTAAAGGGAATCCTATCGCGATAGGTCCTTAGATTAAAATGATGCTGTATCATCTACGGATAGTGCAGACCCCAATACAGTCTCTTCCTACTAAGAGATTATAGGAATATAATTCTACGCTGGCAGGGTCTTGCCACATAGACTTATAATTTTGAAGGAAGATATATCTTTTCTCAAGTGTATTGGGTCTGGATTTTCAAGATAGTTGATCCATCGTTTTAATGAAAATTGACCTCTACTTTAAATCAAAGACAGGAGAGAGTTGTGGTTGGCTCCACTGGATATTTAAAGGCCCCTCCCTCCCACCGCTTATGTGTGTCGATTTAATTTTTGAATTAAAATCTATATCAAACTTAAGTTGACTTTAGAAATCAAAATCTTCTCGATCTTCTCACAATTTTCTATCTTAATAGGCGTCTCTTGCATGTTTAAAATATATTCAATGACTTTTCTAGTCAAGCTCATTTTCTTATCAAAAGACTGGGTCTAATTTGGGGGTTATTTTTTCTTGCATAAGAGAATGAGTTTTTTTTCTTTTATACTTGAGATATAATCCTAATTTTTTTTTAAAAGAGAGCAATCATTTAAAGATTTTTTAATGAAGATGAAGCCTCTTGTCAAAAATAAATAAATGATGTGCAAAGTGCGCAAAAGAAATCAAAAGATGCGCAAAGCGCGTCACAAAAAAAAGGGAGACTCCCTTCTTTTCAAATCCTTAAATCTCAAAGAGTCTAATCACTGTTAATAGCTCGACTTTAAAAAATTTTGAATCTAGATTTATTATCATGCATAGATAGTCTATCAGATAGAAAGTTCTATGCAAGAGAATTGAAAAGATCAAATTTCTCTATCCAACTTAAACATTTTTTAAATTGATTTTAATTCAAAATTTATATAATAGAGAACCCCAGTTCAGTTCCTTAGGGACTTAGTATAGGTTAACAAAACCTAAATCCTTAAACATTTTCTAGTTAATTGGAGTCGCTCTACTTCTCACTATACTTGTGGATTTGTTCCCACTTGTCATTCTGGCAGGGTCCAAATGATTAAGGGATATTTTTTAATAAAAAAATTTAATATTCTACTCATAATAAGGATCTAAATCTTATTCTTGAGGGAAATATGTGAGTCCTTAAACATAGGCATTGTTTCCTTTAAGATCCACTCCATAAAATAACACTCTATGATGGGTCCAAGATTCTTCTCATCTAGAGGTGTGTTTTACATTACTAGAAATCACTTTTTAAAATTGAGTCACAACTGAGTAGAGTGCTTGACTCCGATTAGAGGAGCTCGAGGGCCTTGAAGAAAGTTGCTTTCAAACTCAACAAAATTTGAAATTATATAAGTTGCGAATGATTTGAGATCGTGATAAATTGTGTCACCTCGGGACTTTATAAGCAGGAGACTTGGTCATAGTCCTTTGGAGACCAATTTTAGTCCGTCATAAGATCGAAGGAAACTTTGAATAAATGTTGACTGGATCGTTCACCTTAGAAATGATCTATGAGAAAGGTTCATGTCAATTGATCAATTTTGAAGGATGCCACTTGATATTTTTAACATTGGGATGGCTCTTCAACAAATATCATACCTGATGAGTATCAAATTTAACATCAAAGTCGCCTCTCTAAATTCAAAGAAATCAAATCAAATTCAAAAATTATCAAATCAATCACTTCGTACTCTCTTTCTCTTAGGGTTGGGCGTTGCCTTCCCTCAAGTTTCGATCCTCTATAATGGGCCAATTCCTACCCTCATTATATAATCATTCCAGTTTCGATCCTCTGTGTTAGGTCAATTCCTACCCCCATCACAGGATCACCCGTCAGTGCTAGAGTACGCACTTTGTGGCCCCATCCTAGTTTTGATCCTCTGTACTGGGCCAATTCCTACCCCCATTATACGATCATCCCAGTTTTGATCCTCTGTAATGGGCCAATTCCTACCACCATCACACGATCACCTGTTAGTGGTGGAGTACACCCTTCGTGGCACTATCCTAGTTTTGATCCTCTGTAATGGGCCAATTCCTACCCCTATTATACGATCATCCCAGTTTCGATCCTCTATAACAGGCCAATTCCTAACTCCATCACACGATCACTCGCTAGTGGTCGAGTATGTCCTTTGTGACACCATCCTAGTTTTGATCCTCTATAATAGGCCAATTCCTACCCCCATTATATGATCATCTCAGTTTCAATCCTCTATGATGGGCCAATTCCTACCCACATCACACGATCACCCGCTAGTGGTAGAGTACGCCCTTCGTGGCACTATCCTAGTTTCGATCCTTTGTAATGGGCTAATTCCTACCTCCATTATACGATCATCCCAATTTCGATCCTCTGTGATGGGCCAATTCCTACCCCCATCACACGATCACCCGCTAGTGGTGGAGTATGCCCTTCGTGGCACCATCCTAGCTCCCTCCAGTTTTCTTTTCCTTTAGGTTATGATTCTTCCTTTCATTAGAATTAGACGTGCTAGTGGTGGAGTATGCCCTTCGTGGCACCATCCGAGCTCCATCCATTTTTTTCTCTAGGATATGATTCTTCCTTTCCTTAGGATTAGACGTGCTAGTAGTGGAGTACGCCCTTTATTGCACCATCCTAGCTCCCTCTAGTTTTCTTTTCCTCTAGGATATGATTCTTCCTTCCCTTAGGATTAGACCTGTTAGTAGTGGACAACGCCCTTTGTGGCACTGCTCAAGTTTTACCTTTTACCTAACTCTCTATGGCTAGATCTCCTCTTCCTTAGCATCAAAAGGTCCACCTCAATTTTTCTTTCGATCAACGCCAATATGTACAACAGAACTTTGTTCTACTACATATATTGGGGGTCCATTTGTTGACCTAATTTTTGTATGAGGTCACTAGGACCTACCTAGGTTCCTCTCTAGTGACCTATTGATTGGGAGATGTCCACTTCTCAACCATATAGGTCCTAATCAAGAACAAATCCAAATCTAGTCAAATCCTGTTCCACTCAATTCAATTCCCAGATCAACTTTCAACAAACTTTCAATCAATTTTCAAATTTAATCCAATCAATTTTAATAATTCATTTGATTGTCATTAATATGGATAATTCAAATTCAACCACTCAATTCCAAAATTCAATCCAAATCCAAGTTTCCAAGCCAAACCTTAAGGTTAAGAACTTAGGTCCTAAAACCCTTTTTGGGTGGATTTTCTACCACCTTGAAACCCAGTCAAATGACCTCCGATTTATGATCTATCAGTTGCATATTGACCAGACATGTCTCTAGGGTAAACCCTTTTAAATTTGAGCTCATTCTGATATCCCTACCCCTAGAAACTGAATCTTTCCCACTGGCTGCAAAACTTTCAAATATTTACGGCCTATGCCACTAGACTTTGCATCTAGTGGAATTTGACCTTAAGACGCTTTTCAAACCTCCCAATCACATTCATCACCTTTTTTATGACTTGTTGACCAGTAAACTACACTTTTTCGAACCCAGTTTATCCCAGGATTGATCAGAGGTCAAAATGACCAAAATGTCTTTTAAAGGAGTTTTTGGTCTCTTCCCCTAGATTCAATTTAACCTTCCCATTCCAAGTTTCAAAACCCATCCCAATGGATTCTAAATATCATTAGGAACATATTGGACCCAAACCCACCTTTTTTTTACCTGGTTGACCAAAATGCCCTTAAGGGATTTAAACACCCATTTCCAACCAAATGATATTACCAATGCATGACACCACCTCCATTGATCTCAAAACGCTCATTTGAACTTTTTGACTCAAACTCAACTCGTGGTTTGACTAGGTTGATCAAGTCAACCATAATTGAACAAATCAACCCTTAACTTACACAAATGTTAATTTTAATGCTTGAGTCCATTTCAAGTCAAATCAACCCTCCAAAATCACTCAATTTGACATTCCATTCATATCCAAAGATTTTCAAGTCAAAACTCCTTAGGTTTGACTTGGTCAACCCATTTGGAGAGGTCAAAACCCTCTCCAATTTCATGTATTTGTTCAAAGCTCCCAATCCCTTGACTTCAAACCTCTTGGAATAATTTCTTACAGGTCTCTTGACCTTCTTAAGACCTATCCCAGTCACCATTGACTGGTCAATAGGTTAACAAGTCAACAATCTCCTTTGAACCCATTAAAAAGAGCTAAAATCATGGCCACATAACCATGCCACCTAAGCATACTCTTTTCCCCATCAAAACCTGCTTTAACCTGATGGAAAGATACCCATTTTCTCCCTTAATAGAGCTTAAACTAGCCCCTTAAACTAGGCTTGACTTGGGTTTAGCCAAATGAGGGAAAATGTGTGATCCCTCTCCCCATGAACCAAGGGAAGTCGCACTCAAATACCAGCCCTATTCCCTAGCTTTGGGAAGCTTAGAGGACACATATCATGCATCTAAACTCCCTCCAAACAAATCAAGACCACCCATTCAAAAATCCAAAGGTTAAGTGAGGGAAACTTGACTTAAGGCCTTATCTTTTCTCATTTTCATCTAAGCTCCAACTCCAGTAGCCTCCAACTTTCTAAAACCCTTCCTCATTTTCTCCAACCATTTTTAAGTCCTTCCCAAGCTTCTCCCCATCATTTCCAAGCCTCAAATCACTATTTTAGTGAGGAGAGAGTATTCTAGTGAGAGAAATAGGGGTTTCTCTAACAACTTCAAATTCGGCTGTCAAAAGCTTCTGGGGTCTTCAACAAAGTTATAGAGGACTTCAGCAGGAGCAAAAGGAGTTCAAGATCTCAAAAATCTGATGGTCGGATTATAAGTTATGCTCATTTTAAGTTTAAATTTCAATTTAAAACTGCTCAAAACTTTTATTGCATGGGGTCTCCTAACTATAGACAATTAAAGTTCATGTTCCCATGAGCTTACGTTTCAAATTTTGTTAAATTTCAACGAGTATTTTGAAAGTTATAAGCATTTCAATTTTCTAGTTTATTTTGAACTAAAAGGGTTTGGATCGATCTCGGCCGTTCGATTTTCCTTCTTTCTTGATCGGACGGCCCAGGATTAGTGATGACGCGGATAAGTGGCTGATAAATAGCGCGCCACCTGTCAAAATGTCATGCGCCACCGTCGTTTTGGTGCCAATTATTGCCAATGATTGGCACCGGCTATTAATAGACTGAAAAAAATTTTAAAAATAGCTAGAACTTTCAAACTTCGCAGTAAATTCATTTCTCCACCAAATTAAGTATTTTTGAGCTCGTTTGAAAGATAATTTAGTCTAATATTTATTAAAATTAAGTTTAAGTAGATTTGATTACTGGATTGTGAGATATTCTAGTTTGTTTGAAATTAGTTTTTTGTAATTTTCTTACAATTCAGTGATCAATTAGTACCCAAATTTTGGTGAAAAATATTTGGGTATCTTAGGCATGTTCTGTGATTTTTTTAGGGTCAGATACCAGTAGATTTTTGTGATGTGAATTTTTAAGGTAATGGGTCCATTTTGGATCCAAAACTTTAAAAATTCATAACTTCCTAGATTTTCAGTATTATGCTTTAAAATTTCTGTGGTATGTATGCTTTAATATCAGAGTTTGATGGACAGAAATTGAAACCCAATTGGATAGTAGTGACACTTATGAAAAATAATTAAGAATATATCTAAAAAACTTAGAAAATTCCTAGGGGATTGTATACATACCCAATATGGGTGAAACTTGACCACAATAAATTTAGTGATATTTTTTGCCATAGGTTTAAAATTTACTGGATTTAGTGTTCATTAGGACATAAAATTAAACATGTCAAATTTCAGTCCCTTTAAAGATAAAAAATTCAATAATTCTTAATAAATCAAAATTTAATCTAAAAAATACAAATAATACTTCAAATTAAATAATTAAATAATTTAAAATTTAAAATAATTGAGAAAATTTTAAAAATGCATAACTAATTATAAAAAATTTCAAATTGACCAAATTCAGTATCATTCAACTTCAATTAAGGTTCAGTATTTTCTAAAAATGTCAAACCTTCAAAATTTGGTCAAAGTTAAAATGTCAACTTTTCGGTCAACCTTAGTTCAAATCTAGGCCCAAACTTCGAAAAATCATAACGTTTTATAGAAAACTCTAAATTGAGCATACTAATAGTCCAATTACTCATCATAAGGTCTAATATTTATTAAAAATTTGAAACTTTCAAAATTAACTTTGGCTTAAAAAGTTAATTTTTAGACCCTTAATTAATGTTATTAAATAATTCTAAATAAATCTAAAAAATTCAATAATCTATTAAAATTCTAGAAAATTTCATTTAATTAATAAAATCACTTAATCAATATTCTAATATACAACAACCACTCTAGATATGAAGTTTTTATGATGGACTATTCTGGGCTATGGGGCTACGTGTCCTAAGGAGGCCTGGTTCCTCAAACCTGGTGGCACAACGCCACGAATGGATTCAATGGAGTGTAAAACATCAAAATTAAGTTACTTTTAATTATTTAATCAAATAGAAATCCTTAATTCAACTATATCAATAAGGTTTTTAGGATGGAATACTTCGGGCTGTGGGGCTACGTGTCCTAAGGAGGCCTAGTTCCTCGAGCCTGGTGGCACAACGCCACGAACATGTTGATGGAAAATATAAACTAATTTAACTTTTAAAATTAGTAATTAATTAAATTAATTAATATTAATCAACCCTTAATTCAAAACCAACTAAATCACTTAATTAAACCCAATTACTACTAGGTAACCTAGGCCTATAAGGCTATTAAGTTAGCTCCAAAAAATGTGAAATAAATTTTACGGCCTTAGTGAGTCATAAAAGTAGTAGTCATTTAACAATTAAAATATATTTAATTTAAACTTTAATATATTAATATTTAAACTCTAATTAAATCTCTCTTTAAGCCTTCGACAAATTCGAACCCTAAATAACTTAAATTAATTACCAGCTTATGATATATCCCAGCCATACGGCCTCCTACACACACTTTAGATGGTTTATTAAGACAACCAATTTTAGATCTAGGTTAGGCCGGGGTTTACTTTACTGCTGTGTGCTAGATTTTTTAAGATTTTATTGCATATTGCGATTAAAAATTGATTGATGTGTTTATTTATTTTTATTGTACTATGTGAATTGATGTTATGGTAGATAGATTACTCTTAGGTTATGATCGTTTTGGTTGCTCACTAAATTTTCTGCAGGTGGTCATGCTCATACAGGATAATAAAAATGGGGCTAAATAAATAATAATATAATGCTACAGGTATTTCAGCTTCTTAGCTCCCAAATAAAAAGAGTGTGGCCAAGTATGTTTACTTTTATGTATATATATATATAATTTCTTGGGAATTTATTTGATCATTAAATTTTTAGGATACTCTTGTAGGAGAGTCTAGAATTTTTTTTAATATTAATGTAATTCATTTGAAGTATTGAGTTATGAAAGTTGTACTTTCAGTTTGGGATACATAGATCCAAAGTTAAATTCTAGAGAGGAAATGATACCTCTTAGAGAGATAGTCCTTTTCTATTTAGAAGTCCAAATTTTGATCATTTCACTACCCAAAGTGGAAAAAATAACCTCCCTTTCGGGGGAAGAGTTTTTCTTTTCATTTGGGTATCTAACTACGATGAATCCAAGGAGTCCGAAGAGGAGAAGACCGAGGAGTTGAAGATAAAGAGTATCCCACTCAAAGTCACTTACATCCATTTTAAGATTAGAATCTAAGTTGTTGTTAGTGGTGCCTGACCAATTTTAATTTTTGCAGACTCTGGGTTGTAATAAAAAGGCAATTGCCTATGAATATTTATTTAATTGAGTTATTTTATTAATATATTTAATTTAATTTGATTGTGAGAAGATGTTGCCTGCTTTTCCTAATTTTTTGGCGATTTGCATGTCGAGTTTTGTTGTAGCCTAGATTCGATCGGAGGCTCATGTGGGTACATATAAAATTTTTCTACTTGAAATTAAAATTAAATATTTTAGGCCAATATAAAAACCTTAATAATTTAAGAAGTAAGCTCGGGACCGCTGGGAGTTCTCATAGCATTTTGATGCATCTTATCTATTTTGTTAGGCACCTCCCCCCTGCGGGTTCTGGCAGACCACATGGCCTATGAGGGTGCAGATCTGTCAAGGGGAATCTGTACAATCTTTAGGATAAAAACTATTTTAAGCCTTTTTAAAACTGCTTCATTTCATTTTAAGTATTTAATCGAGTTGATCAGCATGCATTGCATTAGAAATAAATTAAAAAGTGTCTTAAATCTTAATTACATTTGCTTTTCGCATTTTTCACCCCAAATAAGTCAAGGGATCACTTAGGATAATCTCTAGATGTCGGCCCCAACTCCTCAAAACTTAATAAAAATGTCCCTACCACTCTTTCATAAAACTGACCGGACTCATGAATTTTAAATCGACTAGTTGGTTAGCTAGTATCCTTAGTGGCAGATTTTGAATCATAAGACCCCAACCTCTAGGAATATAATCCCAAATTTCTAATAAATCAATCAACTCAAACTAAACTCTATCTCAATTCAAAATTTAAAGCCTAACACTTAGCTTAGGTTGGGGCACTTCTGAATTATTTCAGAGTCCCAAAGTGCCTCTTACCCCTCCTCCGTTGACTTCGAAAATAAGTGTTCCAATTTGATCCAATCCCATTTAAAATTCTAGTTTCACCTCTTTGATATCACTCCTAGAAAATCTCAAAATAAAATTTCTATCATTATTTCAATTGAGAGTTTTTGTAGGAGACTCCGGTGTCCTACGATGTAATTAACTACGACGGCTTGTGCTCGTAGGAGATTTAGAACCCATATTAATTTCTTTTCAAAATTTAAATTAAATTCTCCTGGAAAAAAATTAAAATTAACAATCGTCATTGTCATGTTCGAACGATTATTAACAGATTATATCTTCTTCCTTTGGGGAGATATATCCTTTGTTAAGATGAATTCGAATATACAATTAACGATCACTTCTCTTGATTATCATAGCCCGATATTTGACTGAACTTTTTTTGACCCTTCGGGGTCACACATGGTTCTCTCTTAAATCTGGCTATGACATTTAAGAGAAAATCTACAATTCTGGGTCTGAACCTGTTAAGAGATTTTATCTCTGCCTTCCAAGATGATATATTATTCCTAATGATTTATTCAACTTCAGAATTAAAATTTAAATTTAATTCTTGATTTTTCAAAAAAAAATAATTTTGATTTGTTTTGCACCTCGCAAAGCAAATCCCCTTTTCAACACCAACAATTCTCTAAGAAGGAAGTCTTCTAGACTATCACATATTCATCTTATGTCCAATGATTTTTTGATTTGGGATATGGAGTGACTTTAGTTGGAAGTAATTACGCTTGTTGATTATGATTCTGGTATTCTTACTTAGATGATTATACAACTATCTCTATAAGAAAAGATTCAAAAATTTCAGAAGTTAGATACAAAATATTTGAAGTTGATTTATCAAATTTAGTTTGGGTAAGAAATCTGAACTGCAAGTATCTAATTCTGGTGTTATCTTCTGCAAGAATAGATCGTGGGTTCCTATATTTGAAAATATGAGGCGAGAAATTCTGCACGAGGCTCATTATTATGGTTATATTATTCATCACAGAAGCAACAAAATATATAGCGATCTAAAAGGTATATTTTGGTGGCATTGATTAAATAAGGATGTAGCAGTATCGGTAGGTTTTCTACAACCATTGTCTATTCCAAAATGGAAATGAGAAGATGTGACTATTGACTTTGCTATGGGTTTTCTCAGTTCAAGATAGGAGCATGATGTCATTTGGGTTGTTATAGATCATCTAACAAAGTATACTCATTTCATTCAGATATAACAGTTTGATTTCATAGATAGATTGGTATAGGTGTATGTGCAGGAAATCATAAGACTATATGGTATACCGAAGGTGATTGTTTATGACAGAGATGATATGTTTATTGCTAGACTATGGAGAGGCATACATCAAAGTCTAGGTACAAAACTGCAGTACAGTACAACTTTCATATGTAAACCGACAGATAGTTTGAGAGGACTATTCAGGTACTTCAAGATCTTCTAAGGCTATGTGTTTTGGATTTTGGCTGTTACTTGGATGATCACATTTCTCTGATTGATTTTTTCTATAATAATAGCTTCTAGTCAAGCATATGTTTAACCCCTTACGAAGCTCTGTACGATAGGAAATGTAGAACCCTACTATCTTGGATAAAGGTGGGTGAAAGTAATCTAATTGGGCTAGCTCTGGTTGATGATGTTACTGAAAAGATTTTTTTGATCAGAGACAGACTAATAGTTATGTAAGATATACAACAATAGTATTTTAATGCCAAGCACCAAACAATAGAGTTTCATGTGGTAGACTTCATTTATGTGAAAATCAGGCCGATAAAAGGCATCAATAGGTTTGAGAAATGAGGAAAGTTGAGTCCAATGTACGTTGAATCATTTGAAGTAGCTAAAATGATTGAAAAATCTACCTACATATTATAGTTGCCATATCACATGTCCAACATTCACAATGTGTTCTATTTGTCACTTCTAAGGAAATGGGTATTCGATTCTGAAAATCAAATATTTGTAGAAAAAAGCTGAGGCACTTTCGAATTTGAGCTATAGAGAGGAATCATAGAGAATTCTGGCTTATGATGTTAGATGGTTAAGAAATAAATAGATTCTAATGGTTAAAGCCCGGTAAAAGAATAAAATGGAAAGAGATAATACTTGAGAGAAGGAATCTAAGATGAGACGGTTGTATCCTGGCATGTTTCAATCATCTGAGTTCTGAAATGTAGAGGACGATATTTTTTTAAGGAGCGGAGAGTTGTGACATATGCAGAATCAATACACAGTTCTAATTGTTTTGACTCAATCTAATTTGAGGCAACCTACTAAATTTTTGTATTTAAAACTCTTCTACATGTGTCTAAGCATGTTTTGTACAAATGTGAGAGTATGCATGTGTTTTGAAGTGGGTCCCGAGGGTCTTTTTGCACGTTCTGAAAATTTTGAATTTTTCCTATGGAGCATCGTAGTGTTGGGGTTAGCATCGTCGCAACGACGCTATTGGTTCCTAGTTGTGTCAATTTCGGGTCACAGGTTAGGTTCGGGTCGAACCCGGAACTGACCCGACACTATTTGGGTTTGGGTCAACCCGACCCATTTTTGCAAACGGATTAATTTTTTGGGAGCCGAACCTGACCCGCTTCGGGTTTGGGTTAACCCAACCCGACACGAATTTACTGGATTTGGCTGAAGAAGCACGCGAAGATAATGACCTCTCGTCGCTAGTTGCTAGTTTCGATTGTTGTCTGGCTAGCGAGATGGCGATGAGGAAGAGGCGACAAGGAAGAGGCAGGATGGTGGGACACCAGACGGGGGCGTTATCTTCAGGAAGACCGCAATTTTGAGTCTTCGCCTCACCCAGACCCCTGATTTCATGGCGACGCAGGTTTGCAACAACTGGCTGACGGCGAGGCAGTATCACATAGGGCTAGCGGACAACGGACTGATGGCAGACACGACTGACGGACGAGTAATGACTGACGTGATTTAACACGGACGACCGTGATTTCCTAGGTCACTTGTGTTGTTTTCGAGTCAACCCGAACCCAACCCTGTTTTACAAACGGGTCGAAATCCTTAACCTGAATTTGACCCGGTTCGAGTTCGGGTTGACCCAAACTTGAAATTTTTGTGTCGGGTTCAGGTCAGATTTTTGGGTCGTGTCCAATATTAACACCCCTATTGGCTCTTGTTTGATTGATTTATGAAAAAGAACTTTGCTTTGCTTTAGAAAGAGGTAAAGCAAGTTGTAATTAAATTTCTTTGGAAAATTTTGATTTCTAAAATTTTAGTTTTGAAATCGAACACGTCATTATGAACGATATATCACCTCGGGAGACGAGGATATCATTCCTAATGGGTTCAGATAATAAAACTATAAATTTCATCCAGATTATAATAGTCAAATTTAGGGAAGAACTACATATCATCCCGAAGGGTCAAAATGATATTCGATCTAATATTTTACTGTGATAATCTTGATAAAGGATTATTAATTTCATAATCAAAGCCATGATAATAGAATGATATATCCTTCCGAGGAAAAAAGATATCATTTACGATTAATTATTTGAATATGACGATAATGATAGTTGTTAATTTTGATTTTTCCAAAGAGAATTAATGAAGTTTTTGAAAAATTGATCTGAGTTCTTTAAATCTCCTACGAGCGTTAAGCCCTCATAGTTAATTACATCGTAGAAAATTTGAGTTTCCTATGAAAACTCTCGATTAAAATAGCGATTGAAATTTTATTTTGGAATTCTCAAGGAGTGATATCAAAGGAGTGAGATTTGAAATTCAATTGGGATTAGATCAAATTAGAACACTTATTTCTAAAAATCAAAGGAGGAAATGTAGGAGATGTTTTGATATTCTGAAATATTTCAAAAACACCACTGTCTATCATATATGTTAGACTTTAAGTTTTAGTTTGAAGAGAAATTTAATTTGAGTTGATCAATTTATTAGAACGTTGGGATTACATTTTTAAAGTTTGGAGTCTTATGATTCTAAGTCCACCTCGAATCCTAAGTTTAATTTAGGCACTGAACAATAGTAGTCCAAACCTAGCTAATGCAGTGCAAATCTGGTCTTACCTTGGCCTGAATTGGTGAGCCAGCTAACCACCTAAGAGCTTATAATCCATGTGTCCAGTCTTTTTATGAAAGCTTGGCGGGATGTTAATTAAGTTTTGAAAAATTGGGGCCAACGTTTAGAGAGTATCCTAAGTGGCCCCTTAACACATGTAAAGTGATTTGATGCTTGAAAGTAAAATACAGTTAAAATTTTGACTCTTTTTAATTTGTTTGCAATGCATGCTAATTGACTCTTAAACACATGAAATTGAATATGAAGCAATTTTTTAAAAAGGCTTAAAAATAATTTTTATCCTAGATATTGCATAACATCCCCTTGACAGAATTGTACCTTAATAGGTTATGTGGTTTGCCAGAACCTGCAGGCGGGGAGGTGCCTAAGAAAGAAGAGAAAATTCAAGGTGTATGTATGAAAAACTCTCAGCGGTCCTGAGCTTACTTCTTAAAACATTAGAGTTTCTATACGAGCTTAAATTTTTTAATTTATTTGAATAGAAGAATTTTTTTAGCATACCCTTATGAGCCTCTGATCATTCCAAGCTAAAAAAATTGGCATGCAATCAAAAAAAGCTAACAAAATGTGTCATTTCTACTGCACAATCAATGTAAACAAATTAATTAAATTAATTAATCAAATTTAATGTTCATGTGGCAAGTGTCACTTAATATTACAATCCAGGGTCTGTAGAAATTAAAAGTAGTCGGTTACCACTGACAATAACCTAGATTTTACTCCTAAGACTGACATAAGTGATTTTGGGAGCAAGATTCCTCTCCATCTTCACTCTTTTACCCTTCTACACGCTCCTTGGATTCATCGGGTCCGGATATCCAATTAAAAAGAAATTCCTCTCCAAAGGGATATTTTTTTTTCTCTTTGAATATTTGAAATCATCATAACTTAGATATCCAAATGAAAGTGAACTCTCCCCTATGGGATGTTCCCTCCTCTTCGGATTCTAAGTTAGATGTGCATCCCACCTCAAATATCACTTTTACATTACAAAACTTGAATTGAAGTAAATTACATTGAATCTGAAAAAAAAATATTATAGAACACCTACATGGTTATAATAAGTAATTAACATTGAAATCAATAATCCCAAGCAGTTATGTAATTAAATTTACTCAAAATTGATTCCATAGCCATGATTGGCCATGCTTTTTTTTAAATTAAAAGAGAGACTTAGCAATTGTAGCTCCTACAGAAAACTTGCTAATTAAAAGCTTAATTTTTGTCCAATTTTATTTGATTTTCAATCTTGTATGAGCATAGCCACCTACAGAAGATTAAGTGAGCATTCAGATCGTTCTTAACCTAGGGTAATCTAACGCCATCATAGTAATTTATAGATTGCATTAACATTTAAATAAACAAACACATCAATCAAATCAATTTACAACCAACATACAATGAAAATCATGAAAAATTTAGCACACAATAGAAAGAAAGTAAACACCGGCTTAGCATAACACTAGATTTGATTGTCCTAACAAATAATCTAAAGTGTGTGTATTAGGCTATGTGGCTTAGATAAATCATACGCTGGGTAGTTTGTTTAAGTTGTCTAGTGTTTTATTTTGTTGAAAGGCTTAAGGGATTTTATTTTGAGTTTAAGTATTAATGTTTTAATATTGATTTTAAAATGTATTTTAAATGTTAATTGATTACTACCTTTGTTTACATCAAGGCTATTAAGTTAATTTCACCTTCCTTGGGGATAAGTTAATAGCCTCATAGGCCCAGGTTACCCAGTAATAACGAATATTAATTAAGTGACATAATTGATTAAGGTTTGAGGGTTGATAATTTTTAATTAAACTGAATGATTGCTAGTTTTAAAGGTTGGGCTTGATGTTTTCTGAAATTTTAAGTCATCTATTGAATTTTGAAATTTTCTGGAATTATTTAATATATTAAATTAAGGGGTCAAAATTTGACTTTTTGATTTAAGATAAATTCTAGATTTATGATATTTTTCCTAGATGTTAGATCATAAGGTGAGCAATTAGATAGTAAGTTTACTGGAATTGGATTTTGCTACATTAAGTTATGAATTTTTTACTTAAATGTGAACTAGAGTTGACTGAAAAGTTGACTTTTTGCTTGAATGATTTATGAAGGTTTGATATTTTGAATAAATACTAAGCCTTAAATGGAGTTTATTACCTTTTAGTTTGTTTAATTTGGAATTTTCTGAAATTAGTTATGAATTTTCAAAGTTTAAGGATTTAATTGAATTTTTAAATTTGACTAATTAAGAAGGGTTTTAATGTTTTTGACCCAAATTGATTCCAAACTTCTTGAAATCACTCTCAAAGATCAACAGTGACCTAGAAAAGTGTTCTCAAGTGTTTGAAATTTTTTTTGGAATTTTTAATTAATTAAATTAATTAAATATTAATTTTTCTTTAAAATTAAATTAAGTTTAAAATTAAAGTCTAGCTAAGGGGCTTATAATTTTTTCAATTAAGGGTTTAATTCTAGTCAATTTGATGTATTATTTAAAATTTTTGCATTTAATTTGAATTTCTTGTAATTTTTTGAAGTTTTGAACTTAATTAAGGGTTTAGTTTTAGATTAATTATTTGACTTTATGATTTTTTAAAATTAGTAAAAATTTATCCTATGGCAGAGAATATTACTAAGTTTAAATGTCTTAAATTTCATCCATATTGGATGTATATTTAATTTTTTAGGAATTTTCCTAAATTTTTAAGACTGGTCCTTAATTATTGTCCTTAAGTGACACTACGTTGTATGGGTTAAAATCAATGTTCTACTAACCCTTTAACATGAACAAAGTGCACAAACCACATCAATCAAGAACCCTAGACTAAGTGGTTATGCAAACCTAGAAATCAAAATCAAAGAACAACTTAAACAATTAGCAATTTAATGAGTGAGCAATTAAGATATAATTGCTCACTAATTACTCCCCAATAAATCTATTCAAACATGAAAATTCTCTGTTTGAATTTTCAAAAAACCTACAAGATGCATGCAAGGGGATTTAAAATATATAATTTAAAACTAATTTTCCAAAATTATATATCAAAATATAAACCTTGAATTTTTTGAATTTAAAATAATATTTAAATAGAATTCAAGTAATTTTGAAAAAATTACAGAAGATCAGGAACAGCTTAAAATAATTTTCCTTAAAATTTGAAATCATTCAGATTTATATTTAATTAAATATTAATTAAAACTCAAATAATTAATATTTAAAATTATTAAAAATATATAAAATATTTTAAAATAATTTTAATTTTGAATTAAAGTTTTTTAAATTTTGAGCAAAATGATATAAAATAATTAATTTTTGGATTTAAAATGAATATTTTATGATTTTTAGAGGTTTTTATTAATTAAATGGATTTAAAATTAATTAAAGTCAATTAAAATGAAATCGACGGCGGGAATCGTGGCACGCTCTAGTTTGCTAGATCAAAATGCGTGGCGACACATTTAATTCTAATGATTGCATCGCCGGCAATTATTAGCATTAATTATGAGATAACAGCGGCGGTGAGATGCAACTTAGTTAACCACGTCAACGTTGTTATTCAGCCGTCGAATCTTTCGCGATTTCGAATGGATGGTCCGGATTAAGTCGGACCATGATTCAAGCAGATAAGAGCACGCGTGCGGTCAGACTATAGAGCGGTAAGACGATATCTAAACCATTTATCGCAAGATCAATGGTCCAGATCTTGTACACTAATGGAATAACATAAACTGAAACCCTAGGGAGAAATGTGTCCCGTTCTCGAAATTGGTTCAGTCATTTTACATGAAATTTTAAACAAAGATTAAAGAGATGAACATAAATCATGGGGAAGTGATTTCATGGTTTAAAACGTGCTTAATGAAAAGTTTTTTTTCACTTAATGAAAAGTTATTTAACCTAGAGTGTCCTAGACTAGGGTTTGAGATTTCACCTAATATAACCGTTGGATTCGAGCGTTCTTGATTCAGTTGAGCTTGTAAATTGTCCTCGTAAGTTTTCCCTAAAGAAACCACGATCTGGAAGGCTAAGGATCATGTGTTCTTGACCTTGGACATATTTGATGCTTGGATGGTCGGAGGAGCGTCACAGGAGAGGTTTGACCAAAGGGTTTGAACTTAAGATATGGAGAGGGGTTGCTTGAGAGCTCAAATGAAGTGGAGGTCGAGCTTGAGGGCTTGAGATGATGAAATGAGTGAATGAGCTCATTTCCTCCCTTTGGCTCAATTCAAATGCCTTGGAGTTCTTTGACGGCCAGGACAACTTTGGAAGCTTCCTTGGATCAATGGCACCTAGCTTGGGGTTGTTAGAGAGCAGAGAAGAGGACAAGCCAAGGACAACTTAGGTAGAAAGGTGTTTTTGTCCTCACATGTTCGTAGGAGGATTAGGCTTAGCCTAAGTTTAAACCATAAGTTTGGGGATAGTTTAGGAAGACTCTAGAAGGTCTTTGAGCAATTGGAATGGAGTAGATTTGAAATAGAGTGTTTATTAATGCTAGTTTGACCATTTAAACCTCTTAAGGGGTTTTGTTGACTGTTTGACTAGTCAAACAGTCAACCACTGGTGAGGTGGTAGTCACATAATGAATAAGTGGTGGTTGAATGGATCCTAAGGCCTTGGGACAATGTGTTCGAAGTTCAAAAGAAGGGTTGACCCATCAAAAGGGGTTTAAATGACTTGTTGACTGGTTTGACCAATCAACAAGGTTAAGGCTGCTGATGTGGCACCTAGGAAGTATAGAGAGCTATTTGAAGGTTAACTAGTATTAAGATGTGAAACATTGAAGCAATGATATGGTCATTTGAGTGAAGGATCAAAGATATGTAGGGGCTTGACCACTCATATCTGACTAAGTCAAAGACCATGATGATTTGACTTTAGATGGGTTTAAATATGCTTAAGCCATGCATTAGAATGGAATTGAAGGTTTGAGGATTTTGATTTGATTAGATGAAGTAATTTGTCCCAAATAGGTCAAATTTAACTAGACTTGGGCTTAGTTGACCAAGTCAATTGTTGATTAGACCAAGGTGACCAGTCAACTCCAAATCATTAGGGAAAGTGATCAAGGAATTTTGATGATGTTTGAATACATTTGGAGTTCAATTCAATATGAGTAGAGCTTAATGTTGATTTGGTCAACCCTGATTGACTTGGTCAACCAAGTCAAACCAGGGGTTGGGTTTGGGCTAAATAAGTTTGGCTTGATCATTAGAGACTAATGGGCATGGTCTCATGGGTTAGAATGGTCATTTAGGTCAAAATGACCATTTGGACTCTTAAGGGACCATTTGGTAAACCCAGGTTGGCCTAGTCACCAGGTTAGACCAGGGCCTAGGTTTGGGTCCAACTAATTTAAAATGACATTTTGAGTTTAATGGTGGTGGTCTCATGCAAAGGTGAAGTCATTTGGGTTGAAATGACTATTCAAGCCCTTAATGAATAATTTGGTCAAAATAGGTTGACTTGGTCAATCGTGCTTGACCAAGGTTTGAATTTGAGTCCAATGCACTCCTAATGGTATTTAAGATGCATTAGAGGAGGTTTGAGGGTTTGATTTGACTGGGCCATATTGAAGTTTGGACATAACTTCAATGCACTTAAGGGGCATTTTGGTCATTTTGACCTCTGATCATTTGAGGGTGAAATTGGGTCCACCAAAATAAAGTTTAATGCTCAACATGTAATGGACATGATCAAGGGTCTTGGGGAAGGTCCCAAGGTCAAATTTCACAAAGTGGCAGGTCCGGTGGTATAGGCTATAAATATTTGAATGTTTTACCGTCTTTGAATTTCAATTCAATTTTTGAGGTTAGAGGCCTTAGATTGGGCTCAAATTTGGAGGATTGACCCTTGGGACATACCTAATCAATATGAAATTAATAGATCATGAATCAGAGGTCATTTGACTGGGTTTTAAAGTGATTGAAAGATCACTCAAAAGGATTTCAGGACAAGGGCCTTTAACCTTGAATTTTGATCTGGATTTGAGTTAGATTTTGGATTTGATTGATTGAGTTTGAATTGTTCACATCAATAACAATCAATGGATGATTGAGATTGATTTAACAAGATTGAAGCTTGATTGAAGATTGATTGAGAATTTATTAGAATCTGGATTAAAGGTTAATTGAGGTTTGATTGAATACTAATTGAAGTTTGGATTGGAGTCTGGATTGAAAATTGAATAGAAGTATGTATTTGAGTTTGGATTGAAGATTGAATAGAAGTCTGGGGATTTGGGTCTGGATTGAAGATTGAATAGAAGACTGGATTAAGGTTTGGGTTGAAATTTGGATTTGAGTTTTGAATTGGAATCTAGATTGAGATCTAAATTAAGGTCTATATGATTGACAATTAGATGATTGTCAACCATCAGATCAATACGTAGAAGTATGGATAAGTCCCGGTGACCTCATACAAAAATGAGGTCAACAGCTCCCAAAGGGAGCACTGCGATGCACACGGTTTGGCTCAACGGCGCTCGACCTAAAATTTATATTTAAATTTCATTTTTACATTATCTCCATTTCATTTCTTCCCCTTCAAGCAACCAATTAGAGAATGAGAAAGAAATTCTAGAGAGAGAAAGCCAATTTTGGGATGCTCAGGTTTGCTTTCAACTGTCGACCCAGTTATAAAAAGTATTTAGTTTGAGGTAGGTTGCATTTTTCATGTCTCAGTTTAAAATTTTTTGGGGAATTTTCATCGGTTAAATTAAAAAATGTGAGGTTTTTGGAAAATTAGGAAATTATTCTGTTTTCTAAAAATAATGTTACAGTATTAATTAAAGCTTCAAAATAATGCTTGAATAATTTCTGATAATTTGGTTACGTTTTAAAACAGTATATTTCTACTCAGTAGTATATTCTGTTGCCTACCGTTTAGTATTTTTGTTAAATTTAGAAATTAGTTTATGTATATTTCCTTTACTGCAATGAAATAAATTCTATGCTTATTTGATTAAAATGTGTGATTCTGAGGAGATCTAGTGTGAGTGGAGGAAGTTATGTTCTTGTGCTAAATGTGCATTCTGGTGCTGAGGGCATATTCTGATATTATATGTATACTCTATTTATTGAGAGTCATAAGAGTTAGAATTCTCTGAATTTTAATTAATGGGATCATAAGGGTTAGAATTCTCTAAAATTTGTCTAATGGGAGGCATAAGGGTCAATTTTTTTAAAAATTCTGTCTGATATGAACTACTTTTTTATTTATTTTCCCAACATTATTATTTGAATTTCTAATGGCTACAATTACTATTTAACCCAACATAATAATTTTTTATATTATGTTTTAACATTTCATTAAATGCATAATAAAGGATTAAATTATAAGTTTTAGATTGATAAATGTGGTTTGCTGAATTGTTTTAGTTCACAGTTGTTTTCTCTTACTGTTTTCAGGGTCATGAAAGAAACATAACCCATTTAGTAGTAGTTTTCAGGATCTGTGTTTTTTTTTTTTTTGGTCATTATTAATGGTATGTGGTACTATCTCTGAGAATTTGTTCCTTATTAAGATATCATAATTTAGTGTGAATGAAATATTGAGACATAAGTGTTTGCCTTTGGAAAGTATTTTGAGTCATATACTCATGGGCTCTGTCGATATCTTGATGATGAATCATCGAAAGATCTACTTTCCCAATTGTTTTGTGATACATAGAGTTGGTATTTAGAGTGATTGTTTTCTCTAACTCATGATGGGAAGCTGATCATTGTGAAGGAGACCAAGTGAAGATCCACAAAAGAACCATAGACTAGAAGAAGGTGTATAGATCTAATTGGTGGAAAGGGGGGTCACATAATTCTCTAGGGCAATAGAGGGTTTTTAGATATTAAATAATCATCATGAGATCCATGCCACATTCAAAAGGCTTATAATGTGATATCTAAGGCACAAAAAAGAATTAGATATGTATTATTATAAGGAAGGGTTTATCTAAAGCTTTTTAAGGATCTATGATTGATGGAACATAGAATTTGGGCTTATAATACATGTTGGGTATCTAAAAACACTAAAGACTATCTTTAGATAATAATGTGACGCCCTTAATTTTTCAAAAAATACAATTTATGGAGAAAACAAAATGATCATCCATCTTGAGATTAGACATCAAATTAAACTATGCAAAAATTTGAAAAATAAGATGTGACATTGGTTAGTCAAATAGATGCAAAATGGAGATATTTTAAGAAATATATTTCTCTTGATGTAGTAGAAATGTCATGATATGCCACATATATCTTTTGCCTTATGATTTTTGTTTATAAAAATTTCCTTTTGTTCATCTTATGCTTGTTGTGCTGCTTTCTAGCTTTTATGCATTGAACAAGTATGAATTTTGTGGACTTATTTTAATATATAAATGTATCAGAATATTTTTGAAGGGTTGTTGAGCATGCATTTTTGCTTTAGGTAAAAAGAGTGTCATTTATATTTTGAAAAAAAAAAAAATATTTTCCTCATGATATCTCGACTAATGTGGTTTATAATGATTTGGCAATTTGTAGGAGAGGCTTTGTTGTGTGGGAAAAAGGGGAGATATTTTTAGAGATTAAGCTTTTATTTGGAACAACTTTTTTGCTGTTTTTTAAATAATTTTTTAGTATAAAAATTTTTTAATTATAAAATTTTGTATTAGAGAACTATTTTAGAAGGTTGTCCCAAACGAAACCTAAATATTATAAAAATATCCCAAATATAGATCCTTGTTTAAATATTTAATTCTTAAGTAGTCAATTATAAAAAGGAAAATTTGTCAGCTCAAACAGAGAGAATAGTTTTTAGAAGAAAATGACTTTTTTTAGAATCTAAGAACTTTTATAGCAAATTCTTAATTTATCAAAAAGAACATGATCCACCCATCTTTGAGACTGGACATGAAATTAAATTATGATTTTTTTTTTTAAAATAAGATATTTTTCCTTGGATTTGCCCTTTGTCCTATGGATGAAAAATCATCCCGTAGGCACTCCATATTTGATGGCCATTAATAAAATGTTTAGTCATAGGAGGGTGTCTCTTGATAGACACTTCATATTGTGGGAAAACTGATCAATAAGTTTCATAAATAATACAAGGAACCTCATTCTACCATTATTTCATATAATACACATGGTACTCTAAGGTCAGAATTATTGCTTCGTTGACATGGTTTGATTATCAAGAGGAGGGAGTGCAACAACTTGATCAGGATTCCCTCAATTTATAGATATTTTTTTGGAGTAATAAGAATTAGAGCAAGATTCCCCATGATTAGAAGAATTCAATTTATTTATCATTTAAGAGGAGTTAATGATTGATAAGATTTCAGGAGGTGGGAGGTAGTTTCTCACAAATGAGATCTATGTATTGAATGTTGAAAGCTTTGTACAAAAAAAGTCTTTACTTTTCTTAACTTGCATGAAGATATTGCGCATACACACAATTAAGGACAAAGAATGTTGCACATATTAAAATTTAAAATGGAAAAAAACATCATAGAACTTTGTCCAATGGAAACTACATTACTAGCTTGAGTTTTATATTATGAATCACACACTCATAATGTAAGAATTCATATTAGTATCGATAATGGTACGCGGCCTATTCAGGTCATCATCAATGCCAAGGTTTTTTATTCAACACAGTTGATCATTCCCTTCTCATTTACCACCAACATCAAATCAATATATATCTTCAAATTTATGTCGACAATATGCTCATTACCAGTAACAATTCCATAATAGTCTCATCCCTCATTTTCTCTAAATCCAAGCTAGAGCAATGCCTCATGATATATTCCTCTGTTAAGAACAATATATAGTAGACATTCTCCAAAAATCTAGTATACTCAACTACAAATCCATTCTCAATCATGCGCCCTCTAAACCTTTCGTCACACTGGAGTCTACAAACAAATTTAGCAATTCAGTCCTCCACTATCAACTAATAAGCTTCCTTCAATAACTTATCACAACATGACTCAATGTTTACATTATTGTACAACTCTATCAATATCATGCATAACCCATCATTATCACTTACAATTTCTCAAATATGTTCTCACTTCATTATAAAGCACATCCCGCACATACGATCTCCCAAGTCAGAAAATTGGTCACATTCATTTTCATGCCTACTCTTGACTCTTAATTAGGTTGTGACCCCCACCCTCAAGGCCAAAATTCAAACTTAGGTTATTAAACATATTTAGGCAAGACTTTTATCCTGAAGTGTCAAAAAACAACAAGCAATAAATAAATCTTTCATTAAAGCTGAATATCAAGTCTCTGCCTCACTGGCAACTGATAAAATCTTACTTCACCTTTATTACAGGAGCTTCACATTCTTCTCGATCAATCCACATCTCTTTATTGCAACATCTCTGTCATGACTCTAGCCAACAACCCAACAACTCCATCTTTTATGCTCATACCAAACACATAGAAATCATCTTCCACTTTATCCATGAGCATATTATCTCCAAAGAAATCTCAATACTTCATATCAACTCTTAGGATCAAGTAGCCACCATATTCACAATGCCTCAGCCCAATCTCCAATTTCAAGCCTACATTAACAGCACTACGAAACATAGCAACCTGGTAGCCATCATCCCTACAGCTTCAATAGACACCAAACGATTCTAACAGCATATGTGATCTGAATCATAGATGCAAAATGGCTCCAATGGCTCCCTAAACTCTGTTACATATCAAGTAGTCATCATAGCAAATTCCTGTGTGTGTGCTTCTTTGCATTTCGAATCTTTGACAATGTAATTCTGATTTCTGAATGTGCTTTGTACCCTCATCCATCTCATTACTTTATGTTAAACGCACAAAATTATATATTATATTATTTCACGATAAATATTCTACATAGCATGACAGTAACCTTTGGGTAACTCTCATAGGCTGTTCCTTTGTTCTTCACTTCGATTGATGGGTTAGGCAGTTGAGAGCGTTTTGGTTAATAAATTTATCATTAATAAGCCTAAGCTAAACATTTAGGTTGCTTGCGATTTCTCATACACAGATTTCATTTGGGACATATTTTTTACTGTTTTATTTTTCAAATCGTAACTATATTTTTTGCTTGGCCACTACTTTTAGCAGCTTTCAAAAACTTTTTTATGCTAAAAAATTATTTTCTACAACTTTAAAAAATTACTTTCAATTTTATAAAGCATAAAGAAAAATGTCTAGAACGAAACCTAAAACATCTTTCAATTGCATATGTACAAGTTAATCAACATTCAAATTAGTGCTACCTCTTTAGGGGTTGTTTGGTATCATCGTGTTTACACTTGGATTTACGCCAAATTTATGATAAATTCTGCAAAACGATTTTCAAGCGTTTCATAAATCTCAATCCTCGATAAATCCCGAATTTATGGATTTACAACGAAAATCTTAAATTTAGTAAATCCCTCGGTTCGGCGGGGATTCACGAATTTACGGACTACGAGATTTACAAGCTTATGAGTAAGTTAGCTCTCGTCGTGGAGGCAAAGGTTACCTACGCAGTGAGCTACTAAGCTAGCTCCTATCATGACTTACGATCTCGCCTTCCTTCGAAGGAGGCAAAGCAACGAGCGAGGTCCCATCATGCGAAGCATGCACTAAACGCTAAGTCGAAGTAACTACAGAGAAACGGCGACAACGATAAAGAAAAGTAACAAAGCACAGGATAAGAGAAAAAGCAAACCTATACAACCTTTTTTATTAAGTATTATTACTTAATAAAGTAATAAATTAAACTAA